>JAMPIV010017757.1:0-98069 GCA_024509875.1 Oreohelix idahoensis | reverse complement strand
TGGGAGTGAAGTGTTAGAGATTTGACTATACCAGGTCAGCATATAGAGATGGGTGTAAAGTGTTTAGAGGACTTGCCTAACTAGGTACAGCTAAGAGGTTGGAGTGAATGAAAAAAAAGGGGTTTTGTTAGAGGGGATTGACTATACCAGGTTCAGCATCTAGAGATGGGAGTAAAGTGTTAGAGACTTGTCTGTACTAGGGTCCAGCACCGAGAGGTTGGATTGAAGTGTTACTTGAGTATACTAGGTCCAGCATCTAGAGGTGGGAGTGAAGTGTTAGAGACTTGCCTTTACTGGGGCCAGTTATCTAGAGGTGGGAGTGAAGTGTTAGAGACTTGACTATACTAAGTCTACCAGCTAGAAGTGGGAGTGAAGTGAGTGTTAGAGACTTGCCTACTATACAAGGTCCAGCATTGAGAGGTGGGAGTGAAGTGTTTATGAGACGTCACTATAGCAGGTCCAGCCTCGAGAGGTGGGAGTGAAGGGTTAGAGACTTGACTATACCATGTTATTGTAGGTATTTTAGGGGTGGTGTATTGTGTGTGTGTATTGTGGTGTTTATTCATACATCGTGTGTTACAACACATATTTTTACAACAGTTATATTATGTATTTTACAAACAAACAGGTAGACAACATACATATAAAATCGATAAAAGCCTGCAATCTTGAGATAAAGAGGAAAAATATAAAAAAAATCGATAAATTTGCTTAGTATAAAATGTTTATAGCAGTGTGGTGTTGATTTTTTTAAGTGCGCGGGAGTTTTGGTTTATGCTGGCGGAGGTGACGACGCATGGTTGTGTTAGGGTGTAAGCTGGGGCGGGTTGTGGGTCTTTTTGTGTAGGTATTTTAATTGATTGTTGTGTTGTGGTGAGGAGGTGCCGGGGTGACATTATCGGCGGTGTACCTGTCTTTTTAAGTAAAAATAGGACAGGGAATTTCCGTTGTTGGGTGACTAATTACATAATCGATTACTAGCGGGGTTACCATTACTTTTCGACCGTAAACATTTGTGACAAAACCAAGCAATTACGGATTGTACGCGCATGCGTAGTGCGACTGTGAAAGATGGTGGTGACGTGATCGGTGTAGACATGTCTTTTTATTTAAAAATATGACATGGAATTTCTGTGTTGGGGTGTAGCGTGGGCACGGGAATAAGACAGTTTAGATATAATTATTGTCGTTAGATGGTAGGTGGGGTATGGTGAAGGCGCGGGGTATTGATTTTGGCAGGCGGGGGTGATGAGGGGGTGACGAAAAAAATCAACGGGTTTATATAAGTCAGCCATGTGTTCGTATGTTTCTTTTATACAATATACAAAGACATGTAGACAACAGTTTTATACAATATAGATAACAAAAAGGCACAAGGTTATATAAATAGAAGTATATATGTATATTTTATTTTCAAACAGCCAGTAACAGAAAACATTATATGAGTAGGGGTTACCATATTGGAAGACGGTTATGTTAGATGGAAAGAGGGGAGGGTATGTACAATTTTTTTATTATTTTCACACAACAGTACAAAGGGGGACATAATGGAAGAGAGCTATTTTTTTAGATGGGAAAGAGGTGAAGTGGTCACGTTATCGGCGTGTACCTGTCTTTTTATGTAAAAATAGGACAGGGAATTTCCGTTGTTGTGCTTGAGTACATCTAAAAGTCTAGCTGATGGTGTTATTTATTGAGCTCCTTAGTACGGTTGTCCTGCCCCGCGCTTGTTGTTTTAGTGAGAACCGCCAAAAACGTGTGTTTGTCTATTGTGTTGTGTTGTTTTATTAAGCCCCTTAGTACTAGGTGTATCATGCTCCCCGAAACAAACCAGGAGTTCTCTTCTCGTATAACTTCCTGTCCTGACATTTCTGACAAACGATTCCGTTTTTTTTTTACTCTCTCACTAGTTATGACACCGGATCGATGGGCGTCGCGAAAACTTCGCGCGGAAAAAAAACCATTGATCGTATACTTTATGTAAGAAAAACATTATACGAACAGGATACATAATGGAAGAGAGCTATTTTTAGCAGGAAAGAGGTGTAGTTGCTACGTTATCGTTATGTACCTGTCTTTTTATGTAAAAACAGGACAGGGAATTTCTGTTGTTGGGTGAATGTAATTACATATTGATACAGGTGCTGGGCCACGGGGTAGTTTTCTTTATTATTTATAGTATATCATGAGTAATAAGTCTACGCAGGCCAATGCACAGCTAGTGGTATGTAAGTGACTCCACAAGAGGTGACGTATTTTTATTTGGTTCTTATTACAACGACTAATTGTGTTACCGCTAGTTTTGAAACCGGATCGATGGCCCGCGCAAAACATCGCGCGTAGACATGGCTCGTATACTTTTATAAAATTCCGTTAGCATAGGGGGTGACGTCAAGGCTAAATATAGCTATGTCGAAAACCGTAATAACATTCTAACAGGCAGAGCTGTGCGTATTGGTAGACGTAAAAACTTATCTGCTTACTTACTTACTTACTTAGTCGTTCCCCCTTCTACCGTGAGGTGTAGAGGTTTGGAAGAGAGAGCGCCAGACCATTCTATCAGCTGTCTTCTTCCTGGCCTGGTTCCATTCTAGTCCTCGGTCCTTCAAAGATTGTCTAATGTTGTCCTCCCAGCGGACTCTGGGTCGTCCTGGGGGTCTGGATCCCTGGCTCTTTGTTTCCCATGCTTGTCGTGGTAAAAAAATAATAATACAAGAGAAAAAGAACATAAACTTGTTTCCCTTGTTGCATGCGAGCTGGATACCGATAGTCTAATATTTAGCGCTGACGACACCCACCCTAAATGAAGCTATTCGATCCTCTATGCTAACGGAGTTTCACGCGGTCTACGGCAGAATGGATACCTCGCGAAGTCTGACCGACCCATCGATCTGGTTTCATATAAACTAGTGGTAACACAGTTAGCATCACGTCGGCGGACTTAACACACATGGCTCACACATACCTTGTGTATATCGTCAATGATAAACTCTCTCTAGACACCGAAATTGATAGCCTCCTTAACAAAGCTGCAGCTACCTTTACCCGCCACACATCGCGTGTTTGGGGAAAATCCAAACTCACAATGAAGACCAAAGCTGCGGTATATAATGCCTGCATCACCAGCACACTTGTATATGGCAGTGAGACCTGGACAATCTATGCTAAGCAAGAAAGAAGGCTCAATACCTTCCATCTACCGTGTCTGCGCCACCTCCTCGGCCTTTTGCGAAAAGATAAAGTGACAAATATCGAGGTGTTGTCACGTGTTGGCATTCCAAGTCTGTATACCCGGCTGAGAAAGGGAAGACTACGCTGGTTTGATCATATCCGCCGCATGAAAGCTGGTTGCCTTTGAAGAAATGTTTGGCGACTAGCAGAAATATTTTAAGAAATATTTGACAACTGTCAGAAATATTTGACAACAGATAGAAATATTTGTCAACTGGAAGACCCGTTTGAAGAAATATTTGACAACTAACAAAAAACATTTGCATAAATATTTGACTCCTGTAAGAAATATTTGAAGAATTATTTGACAACTTGAAAAACCTTTGGATAAATATCTGATAATTGTAGAAAACATGTGACAACTGGAAATTTTTTTTGCATAAATATTTGACACCTGTAAGAAATATTTGACCTGTGGAAGAAACATTTGCGTAAATATTTGACAACTGTAAGAAATATTTATCAGGTGAAAAAAATTTGAAGAAATATTTGACAACTGGCAAAACGTTTGAAGAAATATTTGACAACTGGAAGAAAGTTTTTTTGACAGGTGAAAAAAATTGAAGACGTATTTGACAACTGGTAAAACGTTTGAAGAAATATGTGACAACTGGAAGAATGTTTTGACAACCGGGAAAACGTTTGAAGAAATATTTGACAACTGGAAGAAATTTTTTGACAGGTGGAAAAAAATTTGAAGAAAATATTTGGCAACTGGAAAAAAATATTTGCATAAATATTTGACAACTGTAAGAAATATTTGCCAAGTGGAAGAAATATTTGAAGAAATATTTGACACATGCAAAGAAAAATTTGACATGTGGAAGAAATATTTGAAGAAATATTTGACATGTGGAAGAAATATTTTGACACTGTAAGAAATATTTGCCAAGTGGGAAAAAAATTTGAAGAAATATTTGGCAACTGGAAAAAAATATTTGCATAAGTATTTGACAACTATAAGAAATATTTGCCAAGTGGAAGAAATATTTGAAGAAATATTTGACACATGCAAAGAAAAATTTGACAAGTGGAAGAAATATTTGAAGAAATATTTGACATGTGGAAGAAATATTTTGACACTGTAAGAAATATTTGCCAAGTGGGAAAAAATCTGAAGAAATATTTGAGACATGCAAAGAAAAAAATTTGACAAGTGGAAGAAATATTTGAAGAAATATTTGACATGTGGAAGAAATATTTTGACAGCTGCAAGAATTATTTGCCTTGTCAAGTACTGACAACAGGAAAAAATATTTAATGAAAAAAATATTTAATGAAAAGTTTGGAAAACTGCAAGAAATATTTAAAGAAGTATTTGACAGCTGATCTATTTACCTACAGGTTGGAACTTTTGAGCAGGCCTGGGGAAAATGTTGGGCCCATCTTTGGTAATTGGAAGAAAAGTTTTCACTAAAGTTTGAAAATTGTAGGACAAAAAAATTAGATAACTGTTGATAATTGGAACAAATACTTAGTTACATTTATTTAATGTCCTAAATTTCCGTGGTCGGCGCATGTTTGAAACGATTGGGAGACAATATAAAACCTATCACCAGATACCGCCCGTGTAAAAAAAAAGTGAAACCTTAAATCCTGGGGGTTCGAACACACGAACGAAGAAATGCTTCTTTTATAAAAATTTCTACTATTGATCTTTTGTGTTTTGAGCTTGTCTGTAATGAAGTGAACAGAAAAAATAGTAGCCGGGTTAGTCTTACAAAGGTAAATGTTAGTCTTACAAAGATAAATCCCGTTGCAGATAGGTTTTTACGTCTACCAATACGCACAGCTATGCCTGTTAGAATGTTATTACGGTTTTCTAGATAGCTATATTTAGCCTTGACGTCACCCTCTATGCTAACGGAATTTTATAAAAGTATACGAGCCATGTTTACGCGCGATGTTTTGCGCGGGCCATCGATCCGGTTTCAAAACTAGCGGTAACACAATTAGTCGTTGTAATAAGAACCAAATAAAAATACGTCACCTCTTGTGGAGTCACTTACATACCACTAGCTGTGCATTGGCCTGCGTAGACTTATTACTCATGATATACTATAAATAATAAAGAAAACTACCCCGTGGCCCAGCACCTGTATCAATATGTAATTACATTCACCCAACAACAGAAATTTAAGAATGGGAAACTGCTCAGCAATATACAAGAGCAAATGAAGAGGTGGACGGAATATTTTGGGGACCTTCTCAATAGACCAGCTCCACAAAACCCGCCGGACATCCAGCCAGCAGAAGAAGAGCTACAAATTAACGGTGAAAGACCAACGAAGGAAGAAATAAAGAAAGCCATAAAGCTTCTAGAGATGGAAAAGCGTCTGGACCTGATGGCATTCCAGCAGAGGCCATCAAAGCAGATATCGACACGGCTACAGAGATGTTATATAAATTACTTGGTAAAGTCTGGGAAAAAAAGAAGAGAGATACCAGCAGAATGGAAGGAAGGATATCTGGTTAAGTTGCCTAAGAAGGGAAATCTACAAGAGTGCACAAATTATAGAGGAATAATGTTACTATCAGTGCCAGGAAAGGTATTGAACAGGATTATCCTTGAGAGATTAAAGGAGTCCATAGACAAGAAATTGAGAGATGAACAAGCAGGTTTTCGACAAAACAGATCATGTACAGACCAGATAGCCACTTTGAGAATAATAGTTGAACAAAGTCTGGAATGGAATTCACCACTATACATCGGATTTGTGGACTACGAAAAAAGCATTTGACAGTGTGGACAGAGAATCACTTTGGAAATTGATAAGGCATTATGGAGTTCCCCTGAAGATCATTAATTTAATAAAGAAAACCTATGAAGACATGACGTGCAGAGTTCTTCATGAAGGACAGCTTACAGAACCATTTGGGATAAGAACAGGAGTGCGACAGGGATGCCTCTTGTCTCCATTTCTTTTCTTGCTGGCAATAGATTGGGTTATGAGATCATCGACAACACACAACAGAAATGGAATCCAGTGGACTCTGACTAAGCAGTTGGATGATCTGGATTTTGCTGATGACTTGGCTCTCCTGTCCCATAACCGTAATCAGATGCAGGACAAATTGAAAACACTCGATGAGAGGTCACAGCAATTGGGTCTGAAAATACACAGGGAAAAGACAAAAATAATGCGAATAAATGCAGGTAATGAAAACAGGGTTGAACTTGAAGAAACACCAATACAAGATGTAGAATCATACACATATCTTGGCAGTAATATAGACAAAGTTGGAGGGACAGACAGCGATATCAAAATAAGAATACAAAAGGCAAGAGGAGCTTTCATTGCATTGGGAAATATATGGAGATCAAGAGAAATAGGATCCAACACGAAAATAAGAATCTTCAACTCAAATGTGAAGTCAGTCCTATTGTATGGCTCTGAGACATGGAGAACAACAAAGACAACAACCAAAAAGCTACAGACTTTCATAAATGGGTGCTTGCGTAGAATAGAGGGATTAAAATGGTATGACAAGGTTACCAATGTGGAACTGATGACAAGAACTGGACAAGTGCCAGTGGAACAAGAGATGAGAAGAAGACGATGGCGATGGATAGGACACACACTGAGGAAACCTGTTGATAGCATTACAAGGCAGTCCTTGTTCTGGAACCCCCAGGGCAAGAGAGGCAGAGGAAGACCAAGAAGTACGTGGAGAACAGAGTTGGAAACAGAGGTGAAAATGATGAGGAGAACATGGAAAGAACTTGAGATAATGGCACGTGACAGGAGGACTTGGCATGTGTTTGTTGAAGGCCTATGCTCCTTTGGGAGTGGAGGGTTATGAATGAATGAACAACAGAAATTCCCTGTCCTGTTTTTACATAAAAAGACAGGTACATAACGATAACGTAGCCACTACACCTCTTTCCTGCTAAAAATAGCTCTCTTCCATTATGTATCCTGTTCGTATAATGTTTTTCTTAGATAAAGTATACGATCAATGGTTTTCCGCGCGAAGTTTCGCGACGCCCATCGATCCGGTGTCATAACTAGTGAGAGTAAAACGGGAATCGTTTGTCAGAAATGTCAGGACAGGAAGTTATACGAGAAGAGAACTCCTGGTTTGTTTCGGGGAGCATGATACACCTAGTACTAAGGGGCTTAATAAAACAACACAACACAATAGACAAACACACGTTTTTGGCGGTTCTCACTAAAACAACAAGCGCGGGGCAGGACAACCGTACTAAGGAGCTCAATAAATAACACCATAAGCTAGACTTTTAGATGTACTCAGCCAACAACGGAAATTCCCTGTCCTATTTTTACGTAAAAAGACAGGTACACGCCGATAACGTGACCACTTCACCTCTTTCCATCTAAAAAAAATAGCTCTCTTCCATTATGTCCCCCTTTGTTACTGTTGTTTAAAAATACTTTAAAAAATTGTACACACCCTCCCTCTTTCCATCTAACATAACCGTCTTCCAATATGTACCCCTACTCATATAATGTTTTTTGTTACTGCTGTTTGAAAATAAAATATACATATATACTTCTATTTATATAACCTTGCCTTTTTGTTATCTATATTGTATAACTGTTGTCTACATGTCTTTGTATATTGTATAAAGAAACATACGAACACATGGCTGACTTATATAAACCCGTTGATTTTTCTCTCACCCCCTCATCAACCCCGCCGGCCAAAATCAATACCCCCGCACCCTCCCCATACCCCACCTACCATCTAACGACAATAATTATATCTATATTGTCTTATTCCCGTGCCCCCGCTACACCCCAACACAGAAATTCCATGTCATATTTTTAAATAAAAAGACATGTCCACACCAATACCGTCACCACAATCTTTCACAGACGCACTGCGCATGCGCGTACAATCCATAATTTCTTGGTTTTTTCACAAATGTTACGGTCGAAAAGTATGGAACCCCGCTAGTATCGATTATGTAATTACAGTCACCCAACAACGGAAATTCCCTGTCCTATTTTTACTTAAAAAGACAGGTACACGCCGATAATGTCACCCGGCACCTCTCACCACAACACACAACAATTAAAATACCTACACAAAAAAACCCACACCCGCCAGCTACACCCTAACACAGCCATGCGTCGTCACCTCCGCCAGCATAAACCAAAACTCCCGCGCACTTAAAAATCAACACCACATTGCTATAACATTTATACTAAGCGAATTTATCGATTTTTTATATTTTCCTCTTTATCTCAAGATTGCAGGCTTTTATCGATTTTATGTATGTTGTCTACCTGTTTGTAAAATGTATATATATAACTGTTGTAAAATATGTGTTGTAACATACGATGTATGAATAAACAACACAATACCAACACACAATACAACAACACAATTAAAATACCTACACAAAAATGGTATAGTCAAGTCTCTAACACTTCATTCCCACCTCTCGAGGCTGGATCTGCTATAGGCAAGTCTCTAACACTTCACTCCCAACTCTCGGTGCTGGTCCTAGTATAGTCAAGTCTCTAACACTTCACTCTCACCTCTCGATGCTAGACCTAGTATAGTCAAGTCTCTAACACTTCGCTCCGACCTCTTCATGCTAGACCTAGTATAGTCAAGTCTCTAACACTTCACCCCCACCTCTATATGCTGGACCTAGTATGGTCAAGTCTCTAACACTTTACTCCCACCTCTAGATGCTGGCCCTAGTAAAGGCACGTCTCTAACACGTCACTCCCACCTCTAGATGCTGGACCTGGTATAGTCAAGTCTCTAACACTTCACTCCCACCTCTCGATGCTAGACCTAGTACAGACACGTCTCTAACACTTCATTCCCACCTCTCGGTGCTGGTCCGATGGTAAAGGCAAGTCTCTAACACTTCACTCCCATCTCTAGATGCTGGACCTGCTATAGTGACGTCTCTAACACTTCACTCCCACCTCTCAATGCTGGACCTTGTATAGGCAAGTCTCTAACACTTCACTCCCACCTCTAGCTGGTAGACTTAGTATAGGCAAGTCTCTAACACCTCACTCCCACCTCTAGATGCTGGACCTAGTATACTCAAGAAACACTTCACTCCCACCTCTTGGTGCTGGACCTGGTATAGTCAAGTCTCTAACACTTCACTCCCATCTCTAGCTGGTAGCCCTAGTATAGGCAAGTCTCTAACACTTCACTCCCACCTCTAGATACTGGCCCTAGTAAAGGCAAGTCTCTATCACTTCACTCCCACCTCTCGATGCTGGACCTAGTATAGTGACGTCTCTAACACTTCACTCCCATCTCTAGATGCTGGACCTGGTATACTCAAGTCTAACACTTCACTCCCACCTCTAGCTGGTAGACCTAGTATACTCAAGTCTCTAACACTTCACTCCCACCTCTAGATACTGGCCCTAGTAAAGGCAAGTCTCTATCACTTCACTCCCACCTCTCGATGCTGGACCTAGTATAGTGACGTCTCTAACACTTCACTCCCACCTCTCAATGCTAGACCTGGTATAGGGACGTCTCTTTCACCCCACCTCTATATGCTGGACGTGGTATAGTCAAGCCTCTAACACTTCACTCCCACCTCTAGCTGGTAGACCTAGTATAGGGACGTCTCTTTCACTCCCACCTTTAGCTGGTAGACCTAGTATAGGCAAGTCTCTAACACTTCACTCCCACCTCTAGATGCTGGCCGTGGTATAGTCAAGTCTCTAACATTTCACTCCCACCTCTAACTGCTAGACCTAGTATAGTCAAATCTCTAACACTGCACGCCCACTTCTCGATGCTGGTCCTAGTATAGTCAGGTCTCTAACACAAGAATAAATTATATTTATTAACTAAATCTTTGTTATCTATATATGTATAACTATATGTTTGTAAAATATATATTGTCTATATATATTGTCTAAATATTGTAACACATGTTGTATAAACAACACACTACAACAACCTACTTATCTCCCCTTAGTTACCTACACGCCGTTATTGAGCGGAGTATTTCCTTATATACAAGTCACGCGCATCCGCCTGAATCGATCGGAGTATTTCCTTATATAAAAGTCACGCGTATCCGCCTGAATTCTAACCGTTTTGCACATTACATACTACTTCCCATTACTATAATAAGATCATATCTAGGTGTGTCTTCCATTTCTTTCTGCAGGTTTTGATAGAATTCATCCTTGACCTCTTCATCGCTATCATTCGTTGGTGTTGGTGCGTAGCATTGTATTATTGTAGTATTGGTGAATCTACCTCTCAATCTTAATCTTATCAGTCTGTTGTTGATGGGTTTCCATTCCAGTAATGTCCTTTCTATTCCTTTATGTAGAATAATGGCTACACCTTCATTGTGCTGTCCATCCTCTCTTCCAGAGTAAAGTACTGTTTCTCCTGTTGCTGTTTTAACCTTTCCTGCCCCTGTCCATCTGCTCTCGCTTATCCCTAGAATGTGTAACCTATAGTTTCTCATTTCTGCCGTGACCTGTTTTAGTTTACCCGTCCCATTCATTGTCCTGACATTCCAAAATCCTATTCTTGTATCATGTTTTGAGGACGTCCGTTCTCATGTCAGTGGCTTCCTTTCGGCTTTCACCACTGACAGTCATACGAGCCGGATGTCCGTCCTGCAGCAAAGTTTGTTTATTCGTTGTTGTTTCCGTAACTTCAATTTTTTTTTTACATAGACAGGGGTGTCAGCCCTATGCTAAGACCCCCAACCTGGAGGACCAGGGTGTCTGCTTTGGTCTGACCACTGCCCGCGCAGACCTGTCCAGCTTGGTAGAACCTTCCAGGAGTAAAACTCCCGCTGGCATAGCTCTGAGGATAATCAGGGTACGCAAGCCGCCATACCTCGACAAGAAGGGCTGGACCAACTGTAACTACACAGAAAAGGTTTGACATCAGCAAATTGAAGGACCCCCTTACTAGAAAAGCTTTTGCGGCTGACATAAAGAAACGATATCAATTTGCCAAAAGTCAAGAAAAGACATTGACTGATGATATAGACCAGAAATTCAACACCATTTCAACAATATATAAGAAAAGCAGCAAATTATGCTTGGGATTCCAGGAAAGGAAGAAGCAAGACTGGATAACACCAGAAACATTAAACACCATAACACTGAGAAAGGAAAAGAAAAGAAAGAAAACAGAAGCGAAGTCCCCCAGGTTAAAGGAACTATAAAGCGAACAGTACAGTCAGCTGGACAAGGAAGTTAAACGTCAAACCCGAGCCAACAAAAGGAATATCCTAGATGATCTTGCAAGACAGGCAGAAGAGGCAGCACTGAGAAATGAACAAAGCACAGTATACAAAATAACTAAATTCATCAGCGGAAAACGAGGTGCAAACAATATTACATTAGTAAGAGATAAGCAAGGAAATCTCATCACGACAGCAGAGGGACAGGAAACAAGATGGACAGAGCACTTCAGAGAAACTCTGAACAAGGAACCACCAGAGACACAATTGAATGTTCCTGAGGCTGAAAACGATCTAGATGTAAATACAGACATTCCACGAAAAGAAGAAATCATCACAGCAATCAAAGGGTTAAAGAACGGAAAAGCTCCTGGCCATGATAACTTAAATGCAGAGCTATTTAAGACTGACCCTGAGCTAGCAGCAGAACTATTAGAACCACTATTTGCACAAGTCTGGAAAATGGGGACAACACCATCAGAGTGGAACAAAGGAATAATTGTCAAATTGCCCAAGAAGGGAGATCTTGCAGACTGCAATAATTGGAGAGGAATCACTCTTCTCTCAGTTCCCAGCAAAATACTAGGCAGGATAATTATACAGAGAATTTCAAAAGCTGTAGACCACAAACTGAGGAAAGAACAAGCAGGATTTAGAAAGAACAGAAGATGTGTAGACCATATATTCACTCTCAGGAACATTATAAAGCAGTGCTCAGAATGGCAAAGACAGCTGTACATTAATTTAGTTGATTTTGAAAAGGCTTTTGACAGCATACATAGGGACAGTTTATGGAAAATACTGAGGGCTTATGGAATTCCAAGCTGCATAGTGTCAATCATAAAAAGCCTCTATGCCAACTTTACGTGTAGTGTTGGGCAGAGCAACCTAACCTTTGAGGTAAAGACAGGAGTACGACAGGGATGCCCCTTATCAACCACTCTATTTTTAACAGTCATAGATTGGGCGATGCGCCAGACAACTGAGGGCAGTCCAAGAGGAATAAGATGGACTACATTTTCTACATTGGAAGATCTGGAATATGCAGATGACATTGCACTACTAGTACATCCACATCAACACATCCAGGAAAAAACGGACAGACTTAATAATTTTAGCCAGCAGGTGGGCTTGAACATCAATTTAAAGAAGTCAGAGGTCATGACGCTCAATGTGAGCAACCCTGAGCCCATATCAGTAAGGAATCAGCAAATGGTATAGACAGATACCTTCACATACCTAGGATACATAGTAACACCAGACGGCGGGGCAGGCAAAGACATCAACATCAGAATGAATACGGCAAGAACAGCCTTTTTTAGCCTAAACAACATCTGGAAGTCCTCTCAATACAGCACAAGCACAAAATTAAGATTATATCAGAGCTGTGTGCTTTCTGTGCTTCTCTATGGTGCGGAATGCTTGAGAGTTACAGAGAAGGAAATGTCGAAATTGTCCTCTTTTCACACAACATGCCTAAGAAAAATTCACCGAATCTTTTGGCCGAATACCATCACCAACCAAGATCTGCTTACTCGGAGCAAGCAAGAGGACATGCACACCATCATAGCTGGCAGACGTTGGAGCTGGGTTGGCCATGTCCTCAGAAGAGATCCCGATGCCATCACAAGAACAGCTATGCTTTGGACCCCTGAAGGAAAACGAAAGAGAGGCCGACCAAAAACAACCTGGCAGAGGACTGTGGAGGCTGAGATGCAAAGAATGAACCAGAGTTGGGGCACTGTACGAAGGATGGCCACCGACCGAGCAAAGTGGAATCAATTTGTTGTTGCCCTACAAGACGCCACTAGGCGTGATGGCCACTGACTGCTTTGACGGTCGGGGGCTAAGGATCAAAGAAAAGAAAACATTTCGAAATATGGGAATTCTGGAAAAGGAAATCCTTCTTACCTGTCCAAAAGCACATGTGAGGAACTCATTGAACTAATGGCTCAAAAGGTCCACGCGCTCATTATTGACGAAGTAAATTCTTCTGGTTATTTTAGTTTGTCAGTTGACTCGACATCAGATCTATCACACATAGATCAGTTAAGTGTTGTACTTCGATACTTAAAAGATGAGCAGCCTATTGAACGCTTTTTAACCTTTTTGGAACCTAGAAGCCATACCGGCGAGGAAATGACAAAGCAAGTGTTGCAGTACTTATGTGAAGTTTGCAAACTAAATTTTTCAAAATGTAGTGGTCAGTCCTACGACAACGCTGCTAACATGTCTGGGTGTTATAAGGGGATGCAGCAACACAATGTAGGGGTCAGTCCTACGACAACGCTGCTAACATGTCTGGGTGTTATAAGGGGATGCAGCAACACAATGTAGGGGTCAGTCCTACGACAACGCTGCTAACATGACTGGGTGTTATAAGGGGATGCAGCAACACAATGTAGGGGTCAGTCCTACGACAACGCTGCTAACATGTCTGGGTGTTATAAGGGAATGCAGCAACAAAATATAGGGGTCAGTCCTACGACAACGCTGCTAACATGTCTGGGTGTTATAAGAGGATGCAGCAACAAAATGTAGGGGTCAGTCCTACGACAACGCTGCTAACATGTCTGGGCGTTATAAAGGGATGCAGCAACACAATGTAGGGGTCAGTCCTACGACAACGCTGCTAACATGTCTGGGTGTTATAAGGGGATGCAGCAACACAATGTAGGGGTCAGTCCTACGACAACGCTGCTAACATGTCTGGGTGTTATAAGGGGATGCAGCAACACAATGTACGGGTCAGTCCTACGACAACGCTGCTAACATGTCTGGGTGTTATAAGGGGATGCAGCAACACAATGTAGGGGTCAGTCCTACGACAACGCTGCTAACATGTCTGGGCGTTATAAGGGGATGCAGCAACAAAATGTAGGGGTCAGTCCTACGACAACGCTGCTAACATGTCTGGGTGTTATAAGGGGATGTAGCAACACAATGTAGGTGTCAGTCCTACAACAACGCTGCTAACATGTCTAGGTGTTATAAAGGGATGCAGCAACACAATGTAGGGGTCAGTCCTACGACAACGCTACTAACATGTCTGGGCGTTATAAGGGGATGTAGCAACACAATGTAGGGGTCAGTCCTACGACAACGCTGCTAACATGTCTGGGCGTTATAAGGGGATGCAGCAACACAATGTAAAGGTCAGTCCTACGACAACGCTGCTAACATGTCTAGGCGTTATAAGGGGATGCAGCAACACAATGTACGGGTCAGTCCTACGACAACGCTGCTAACATGTCTGGGCATTATAAGGGGATGCAGCAACACAATGTAGGGGTCAGTCCTACGACAACGCTACTAACATGTCTGGGCGTTATAAGGGGATGTAGCAACACAATGTAGGTGTCAGTCCTACGACAACGCTGCTAACATGTCTGGGCGTTATAAGGGGATGCAGCAACACAATGTAGGGGTCAGTCCTACGACAACGCTGCTAACATGTCTGGGCGTTATAAGGGGATGCAGCAACACAATGTAGGGGTCAGTCCTACGACAACGCTGCTAACATGTCTGGGTGTTATAAGGGGATGCAGCAACAAAATGTAGGGGTCAGTCCTACGACAACGCTGCTAACATGTCTGGGCGTTATAAGGGGATGCAGCAACACAATGTAAAGGTCAGTCCTACGACAACGCTGCTAACATGTCTGGGCGTTATAAGGGGATGCAGCAACACAATGTACGGGTCAGTCCTACGACAACGCTGCTAACATGTCTGGGCATTATAAGGGGATGCAGCAACACAATGTAGGGGTCAGTCCTACGACAACGCTGCTAACATGTCTGGGTGTTATAAGGGGATGCAGCAACAAAATGTAGGGGTCAGTCCTACGACAACGCTGCTAACATGTCTGGGTGTTATAAGGGGATGCAGCAACAAAATGTAGGGGTCAGTCCTACGACAACGCTGCTAACATGTCTGGGTGTTATAAGAGGATGCAGCAACACAATGTAGGGGTCAGTCCTACGACAACGCTGCTAACATGTCTGGGTGTTATAAGGGGATGCAGCAACAAAATGTAGGGGTCAGTCCTACGACAACGCTGCTAACATGTCTGGGCGTTATAAGGAGATGCAGCAACACAATGTAAAGGTCAGTCCTACGACAACGCTGCTAACATGTCTGGGCGTTATAAGGGGATGCAGCAACACAATGTACGGGTCAGTCCTACGACAACGCTGCTAACATGTCTGGGCATTATAAGGGGATGCAGCAACACAATGTAGGGGTCAGTCCTACGACAGCGCTCGTAGACTGTCTGGGTGTTATAAGGGGATGCAGCAACAAAATGTAGGGGTCAGTCCTACGACAACGCTGCTAACATGTCTGGGCGTTATAAGGGGATGCAGCAACACAATGTAAAGGTCAGTCCTACGACAACGCTGCTAACATGTCTGGGCGTTATAAGGGGATGCAGCAACACAATGTACGGGTCAGTCCTACGACAACGCTGCTAACATGTCTGGGCATTATAAGGGGATGCAGCAACACAATGTAGGGGTCAGTCCTACGACAACGCTGCTAACGTGTCTGGGTGTTATAAGGGGATGAAGCAACACAATGTAGGGGTCAGTCCTACGACAACGCTGCTAACATGTCTGGGTGTTATAAGGGGATGCAGCAACACAATGTAGGGGTCAGTCCTACGACAACGCTGCTAACATGTCTGGGTGTTATAAGGGGATGCAGCAATAAAATGTAGGGGTCAGTCCTACGACAACGCTGATAACATGTCTGGGTGTTATAAGGGGATGCAGCAACACAATGTAGGGGTCAGTCCTACGACAACGCTGCTAACGTGTCTGGGTGTTATAAGGGGATGAAGCAACACAATGTAGGGGTCAGTCCTACGACAACGCTGCTAACATGTCTGGGTGTTATAAGGGGATGCAGCAACACAATGTAGGGGTCAGTCCTACGACAACGCTGCTAACATGTCTGGGTGTTATAAGGGGATGCAGCAATAAAATGTAGGGGTCAGTCCTACGACAACGCTGATAAGGGGATGAAGCAACATGTAGGGTCTGGGTGTTATAAGGGGATGCAGCAACACAATGTAGGGGTCAGTCCTACGACAACGCTGCTAACATGTCTGGGTGTTATAAGGGGATGCAGCAACACAATGTAGGGGTCAGTCCTACGACAACGCTGCTAACATGTCTGGGCGTTATAAGGGGATGCAGCAACACAATGTACAAGTCAGTCCTACGACAACGCTGCTAACATGTCTGGGCATTATAAGGGGATGCAGCAACAACAAACATGTAGGGGTCAGTCCTACGACAACGCTGCTAACATGTCTGGGCGTTATAAGGGGATGCAGCAGCAAAAAAATGTAGGGGTCAGTACTACGACAACGTTGCTAACATGTCTGGGTGTTATAAGGGGATGCAGCAACAAAATGTACGGGTCAGTCCTACGACAACGCTGCTAACATGTCTGGGTGTTATAAGGGGATGCAGCAACAAAATGTAGGGGTCAGTCCTACGACAATGCTGCTAACATGTCTGGGCATTATAAGTGGATGCAGCAACTAAATGTAGGGGTCAGTCCTATGACAACGCTGCTAGCATGTCTTGGTGTTATAAGGGGGATGCAGCAACAAAATGTAGGGGTCAGTCCTACGACAACGCTGCTAACATGTCTGGGTGTTATAAGGGCATGCAGCAACAAAATGTAGGGGTCAGTCCTACGACAACGCTGCGAACATGTCTGGGCGTTATAAGGGGATGCAGCAACACAATGTAGTGGTCAGTCCTACGACAACGCTGCTAACATGTCTGGGCGTTATAAGGGGATGCAGCAACACAATGTACGGGTCAGTCCTACGACAACGCTGCTAACATGTCTGGGCATTATAAGGGGATGCAGCAACACAATGTAAGGGTCAGTCCTACGACAACGCTGCTAACATGTCTGTGCGTTATAAGGGGATGCAGCAACACAATGTAGGAGTCAGTCCTACGACAACGCTGCTAACATGTCTGGGTGTTATAAGGGGATGCAGCAACAAAATGTAGGGGTCAGTCCTACGACAACGCTGCTAACATGACTGGGTGTTATAAGGGGATGCAGCAACAAAATGTAGGGGTCAGTCCTACGACAACGCTGCTAACATGACTGGGTGTTATAAGGGGATGCAGCAACAAAATGTAGGGGTCAGTCCTACGACAACGCTGCTAACATGTCTGGGTGTTATAAGGGGATGCAGCAACAAAATGTAGGGGTCAGTCCTACGACAACGCTGCTAACATGACTGGGTGTTATAAGGGGATGCAGCAACAAAATGTAGGGGTCAGTCCTACGACAACGCTGCTAACATGTCTGGGCGTTATAAGGGGATGCAGCAACAAAATGTAGGGGTCAGTCCTACGACAACGCTGCTAACATGTCTGGGTGTTATAAGGGGATGCAGCAACAAAATGTAGGGGTCAGTCCTACGACAACGCTGCTAACATGTCTGGGCATTATAAGGGGATGCAGCAACACAATGTAGGGGTCAGTCCTACGACAACGCTGCTAACATGTCTGGGTGTTATAAGGGGATGCAGCAACACAATGTAGGGGTCAGTCCTACGACAACGCTGCTAACATGTCTGGGTGTTATAAGGGGATGCAGCAACAACATGTTTGAAGAAAATAAGTTTGCCATATATGCGCCCTGTGCAGTCCATTCAATAAATCTGGTAGGCCGGAAGTGCTGTTGACTGCTGTCAAATGGCAGTTAAATTCTTCTCTACAGTGCAAATGTTCTGTACATTTTTTTTTCAGCCTCAACCAGCCGGTGGGAAATTTTTAAAGTTTGTATTGGAAATGAATGTGTGTTAAAATCCCTCTCTGATGCCAGATGGGAGGCACATTCTATGGCAACAGCAGCAATTCTGACGTCTTTCTTTAAGATTCTGGAAGCTTTTGAATTTCTAGCTGAAGACCAATCACAAAAGGGAGACACTAGAAGAGAAGCAGACAATATTGCAAATAAGATGCAAGAGCTAGAATTTGTTTTTATGTTGAGCCTTTGGGATGAGATTTTGTTTTTATTTTGAGCCTTTGGATGAGATTTTGCACAATTTTCAGAGAGCAAGTCAAGTTCTGCAAAATGAGGATGTGAACTTAAAAACATGTGCAGATCAGTATGAGTCATTAGCTGACCAACTGCGCACTTCAAGAGATAACTTTGAAAGATTTCAAGCAATTGCAAAGGAAATACTACCAGATGTTGATTACAATGCAGCTCACAGTCGTAAACGTATCAGAAAGAAGGTACACACTGACGGAGATGCACCAGAAGTATATCTGAATGCCAGAGATAAATTTCGTATCACCACTTTTTACACAATTGTTGACAAACAAGAATCTCAGATGAGAAGAAGAGGAGAGGTGTACAAAGAAAGCGGACAGATTTTCGTTTCTAAGAGATGTGCCAAATAATGTCACTTCATCATCTACTGAAACTGAAAGGTACACTCAGTGTTGTCAAAAGCTAACTGATGCTTACCCAGAGGACTTGAACACTAATTTCTCTGCTGAGCTTCAGCAGATTCACTCATATGTGCGCCATAAGTTCAGTGCAACAAAAATTGAACAAACAAAATTCAGCCATGCTGAACTTTATAAAATAATTGTAGAAGACAACGTTGAGCGTGCGTTTCCAAATGTAGACATTGGCTTGCGTATATTTTTAACATTAATGGTTGTAGCGTAAGGTTTTTATTGGCTCTAAGATCAGTATAGTACTGACAATACAGAAATATAATTTCTGCAGGAAAATGGTGAAGTCCCTGTGTATGAGAGTGTGACGTACGTCTAGTTCGACAAGTGAATTTTCCCTGATTTGATGGATGATTAAAGGGACTTTCAGCTTTTCATAACATTAGAACCCCTGAACATTTGTTGTAACTTTTTGGTTTCGCCAGAGCGAACCGATTCCACCGGGACTCATTTAGTAGGCGGCATGAGATCTAAAGACACTGAGACGATCCCCGAGCAGAGAAGCTAGTTTCTCGCATGTATTTATCATCTCCGCGCGAACACTAAACCGCTCGCAAGATGGACCAGAGCGGTCAGAAGAAAGACACTGGGGGGGGGGGGGGATCTCAGGAAGGACGGGCGGCATGCTATCAAAGACAGTAGTGGTCCCTGAAACGATTTCGCATCTCGGTGTTAAACACGGAACCGATCGTAGTGGGAGCGAACGGGGAAAGCCGACGCAAGCAGCGAGCGAAGATACGAGAGGCCAGGGGCGGCTTCTCTCTTTGGTCTGGCGGTCAGATCCCCAAAAGTCTTCTGAGATCTAAAAAGCTGTCAAGTTTCTCATGTCCCACTCATCTTTCATTTCATTCTAGATATATACAGACCTCGTAGAAATACACTTTATCACTCGCTGGCCAGAACTTAACAGAAGCACTAGCTATATTTGAAATCTTGCTAGATTATCCCATGGATTTTATACATATTTGCAGTGAATTCTATTCTGTGCAAAGCGGTAATATATATATTGTGTAAAGTGATCAGTGGTCTAGTTCAGTCATTCTATTTCACTTGATTTTGTGTTAATTTAAATCTATTAAATTAAACCGTCTCAATAGTTCCAGTTGTAAATGTAATGATATTATTGCTATATTATTTCCAAAAGATAATAGATGTTAAATGCTTAAATTAACTTTTAAAGTCGCGAAGGAATTTATAATTAATAAATTTAGTTAAGTCATATATTTATAAGAGTGTGTTTTAACCACTAAAACTCGCGCAGTGTTTATTAAATACATAATTAAATACGCGAGCGTATATAAAATAGTCTTAACGGGTAAGAATTTTATTATCAGCGGCATAGTCAAATAGACCACACCATCCTCACCCCGGTATCAGAGACCGTGCCCTCCCATAGAAACTGTTATTAAGAAAAGAGACACAACTACAGATTCATTTTCCAGCGATTACGGGATCCTTTTATGTGCTGACCGCCTACCCTCTAATCTGGGGCTGGAACTTGAACAAACACTCATACATTTAGTTTGAGGTGTAACTGCTGTTGTGTTATTCTATGGAGTGCAAGATTTTTTCACAATCGGTAAGTGAGAGCAAGATGAGTGAAGGCCTTTACTAGCGCGTGTATGAATGACAGGAAATTAATTCTTTTGTGTAACCATTTTGTTAACTTGCTTACCTGGTAATATATATCTTTTCTGTATACCCTACATTGTTCCTTTAAGTGGGATAGTTGATAATTTGTTAACTCTGTTTAAAACCCCCTCCTTTTCATTTGCTTAGTAAAGGGAAGAAAAATTGGGAAGAACAGGATTTCTTTCTACCACCTATACCTAATTTTGTAACACCTCTTTTCAGAGTAATTAACTTTACTGTTAGGTTAACTTACCTACGTTCCTGATAACTATCTATCTTTGGACTGGGTTTATCTTTGTCTAATAAGCGGGACGGGCTTAGTCAATACCAATCTTCTTCACCCCCCTCCCTACCTTGTTATTTGCATTTTTCTGTAAATTTTGATAATTCTTGTTGTAAACAATTGATTATTTTAGTGATTGTCTTTTTTAACTTTAATAAACAACATAAACTTAATCGTTACGGTGTTGGACTACCCAAAGCCCATAAAAATTCCCCTATTTGTTTAAGATTGTTGTATCCACGTCGTCTGTGTGTTTGAAGCACCAAATCGGTGTGAGCGCAGATGTGTGTCTGGAAAACTGGCAAATAATTGTTTGACCAGGAGAGTGGAAGAGAAGATTGAGAGAAACGATTTGTCGTAAATAAGTCTGTCTTTACTCTCCTCCAGCACTCTGTGGAGCATCATATTTAATCTCTACATTTCTATCACTGAGTTTTTTTTTCACCATCATTCTACACTCTAAACCGGACTACTATTTCTAAGACTCTTTCTCTCAAAAATAAATTTACGACAGAGAGAACTACTGGTTTCACAAATTAGTTACGGCTGTGAATGATCTGATCTCGAAACATTAGTAGAGTGGAGACAGTCATAAAATGCCACCCGGCTGTGTAACTAATTGTGATATTAAAACAAGGAAACAGATTTCACTTAACAATTATAAAATTGACAAGTCGTTCAAATACAATTTCCTTATTATTTATTAAGTATATACACTATCTACTCTTGTGCTGAAGGGTGGATGTTGGAAGATGGAATGCAATGGATTTGTACGTTTACATATGATTTATATATATATTTATATATATTACAAGTCTTCCAATTATAGGAACAAAATTATAGATATCAGCTGTGCTGTTAATTAATTATAGAAAATTTATCAGTTGTGCTGTTAATCTTGTCTCTCACTAAGCTAAATCACTTTTTCTTCCTTGACCGTTAATTGCTCACAATTGCCGACGGAAATGGTACTAATGTGTACTCATCTCTTAGAACAGTTCTGTCCTTCCTAATTTGTTGCACACAACACCCGCTGATGATCGTTCCTTTAGCCCACCCAAGACTGAGGGGGACTAAGGATGTAGCTCCGGTACAATCAATGTGCTCCTGCGAAGTTCCAGGCAGCTGGATTTACTCGAACATACGACCTCAGGTTGGATGACACGAATAAACCTGTAACAAGGCAAAAATAGGGGCTAATTTCTGTCATCAAGCCCACCTATTTCTAGTGTATGAGATGAGCGTGTCTCAGGTGTCTGCATGTAGGATGAATCACAACATGGCTCAGTATGATTTAGCAATAGCGAGACAAGACAGGTGTCTACTTGCAAAACGTTCTTTCTAATAATTCAATACATGAATACATCCAATAATTTGTACACCGTATGATACAACCGTTTCCTTCCACCTATAATATACCAGGCCATATCTGATAAGTGCTATATTGGCTGGTAAAATATATCCTAAATATATTAAATATATACAGGTAGTAGGTAGTATAAATGACACACAAAAAATACAAACAAAAAATACAATCATTATATACCTGATGTAGGCCTATTCTACTACAAGTGTATAGTAAGTTTACCTACCCTCTAAGATTAATACAAGCCAGATTTGGACTCGACTTTAGTGAAGCAAGAGTGCCCGGTCACGCAGGTAAGCAATAAATCAATGTTGACAGCTTTCTCTTTCCCCAGTCGGTCGTGCTGGCCTTCGTGTTTGTGTGTGTATTTTTTGAATAAAACGCGCCCGTTTATATAGGTAGACGCAAGGAATCTGCCAGTGCGTAAGGAACTATTTTGATTGGTTCTCGGCGGTTTCGTACATTTCCATGACTGGAGTCCCGAAATACAGGGTTTATGCCTAATTTTATTATGTCTGCCGCCATCTTGGGGGAACAAGATGGCGTATACTTCGTGTAATTTATTCTGGCTCAGAGTCTGTTGAACGTGGATTGGCTGGGCATACTTGCTAACAAAGAAGTGGGTTTACACACACGTTTTACGACAATGGTCACAAATTGCACAGCTGAGCGTTCATTTTCTCAGTTGAAGCATATTAAAAACCCCAACAGAACAACTATGCGACAAGACAGGCTAGATGCCTTGTCTCTGCTATGTATAGAAGCAGATTTGTGACGTCACATTAGTGCTATGTATAGAAGCAGATTTGTGACGTCACATTAGTGCTATGTATAGAAGCAGATTTGTGACGTCACATTAGTGCTATGTATAGAAGCAGATTTGTTACGTCAGATTAGTTTTGAGGACTTGATCAAAGACTTTGCAATTAAAAGAAAGTAGGAGAAAACCTTTTAAAGCATAAATAAAGTTATAAGTAGGCAACATTAACATTATTTTGCATAATGTGATCCGTGTATGATGAAATGCTATGTATCTTCAAGGTTAGAAAGCAATGGAATTAAAGATGTGTTGTTTCGTACAAATAATGATATTTCTTCATTAGAATATATTTAAAAAAAAATTTACCTACATTTATTTCAATAGAAAGAATCATTTTCAATAAATTTGTGTATTTGCATTTTTCCCTTATAACAATTTTGTTTCAAAATAAATAAATAAAAAAGTGTTGAAAATTTGCATTTTTCTGTTGCCCGCACTTATTGAGTATTAATGTTTTTTTTTGTGTTTTTTTTTGGTTTGGTTTTTGCCTTCTTCTGGCGAGGCGCGCACTTTCAACCTATTTGGTTATATCAGAGCGCATTTACCATCCAAAAAAAAAAGTAAACTATGTTGACTGCTAACCCGATCAGCGTTGATAGATACTTGTACTAAGTCCTGAAAAGGACCAACATTATCTATCTGCTAGCATAAAGCCCTAAAAAGGATTCGCCAGCTACGCCAACGACCGAGCTAGTCTGCTAGCTAAAGTATTAATGTATTGTCAGTTACAAAATGGAAGGGCGGAGGGGGCACCATTGTTGAGCTGTGCTTAGGGCATCAATTGACCTTAATCCGGCCCTGCTGAGCACCTATGGGTTTTCCCGGAGTGTAATGATGTCGATTATGTTGAACAATAACAATAACAAAACTTGATTTCTTCACATTCCGGTGATGTTCCTTAATAGAAGCATTATCACTCTGCTATATATATATATATATATATATATATATATATATATATATATATATATATATATATATATATATATATATTATATATATATATATATATATATATATATATATATATATATATATATATATATATATATATATATATATATATATATATACTACTGAACAAAAGTTAAGGGCCGCCATTCAGTTTAGACAAGGTTTATATAATTGATTGGCAAACTGTAAAGACAAGTGAAAAAGTAATTAAAACTGAGCTCAGAGAAATAAGTATACATTTCTGTGTGCACTAGGTTAATTTTTTTAAATGTCCAAGAACTGGGTCACTTTAACTCGCACGTGAAAATTGCCATTGTTGCTGCAAAAACTAGTGGTTTTTGCAACACGCCCCACTAGTTCAAAAGATGAAAAAGTGAGTTGAATTTGAATGCACGTGGAAAATGATCATCGGTAAAGAGTGTTCACCGTTGGTATGCAATAAATCAGTATGACAAGTGCTCGAAATGATCACTGCATTAATCATGCCACCAAGGAGAAGTCTCAGCACTGTAGACCGTGGTCGAGTCATGACATGGATTCAGGATGGTCAATATGTTCGTCATGTTGCAAGACGTTTAGCAGTGTCCCACTCTACCATTCAGAGACTTCTTGAGAGATTTCAAGCTACCGGACATTTGGAAAATCGACCCTGCTCACGAAGAATTATATAAACCTTGTCTAAACTGAATGGCGGCCCTTAAGTTTTGTCCAGTAGTATATATATATATCTGCCAAAAGTAATGTTGAGCGAAGGTTGATACCTTTAAATACCCTCATCATTAAACTGTTTGGCTATTGTTGGACCACTACTGTGGAGCAGGGGAGATGAAAACCGTGACAACAACCTAACATGTTAGGACAACTGATAGCCTTACTTACTTAGTCGTTCCCCTTCTACCGTGAGGTGTAGAGGACAACTGATAGCCTTACTTACTTAGTCGTTCCCCTTCTACCGTGAGGTGTAGAGGACAACTGATAGCCTTACTTACTTAGTCGTTCCCCTTCTACCGTGAGGTGTAGAGGACAACTGATAGCCTTACTTACTTAGTCGTTCCCCTTCTACCGTGAGGTGTAGAGGACAACTGATAGCCTTACTTACTTAGTCGTTTCCCTTCTACCGTGAGGTGTAGAGGACAACTGATAGCCTTACTTACTTAGTCGTTCCCCTTCTACCGTGAGGTGTAGAGGACAACTGATAGCCTTACTTACTTAGTCGTTTCCCTTCTACCGTGAGGTGTAGAGGACAACTGATAGCCTTACTTACTTAGTCGTTCCCCTTCTACCGTGAGGTGTAGAGGACAACTGATAGCCTTACTTAGTCGTTTCCCTTCTACCGTGAGGTGTAGAGGACAACTGATAGCCTTACTTACTTAGTCGTTCCCCTTCTACCGTGAGGTGTGTCACGTGACCGATAATGTATTTTACCATCTTGTCCATAATTTGATTACTCCTTTAAATGTTCTGTTTTCCTGGACATTTTGTATTTTCTTTTTCTTTCATTTTCTACCGTCGTGGCCAAACTTTCTCGCCTTCTCTAACCCCACCCGAGGTTTGGTTACGTTCCGGCCTGTAGCGGTCAGCGAACGATAATATTATCTAAGCCGCACCTGGTCTGACCAGGGGAATATCTCTTACGTTAAAAGCCTTTGATCACGAGCGAAAGGGTCCCTGTGTTTGGCTTCCAGAACGCTGCTTCGGATCATAATATTATGCATCCTGGAAACAAGGGGAGACAAACCCGCGGTCAGTCTTTGGGTTTTTGCCCTTAGACAAGATAGAGCATAATGTTATGCATTTCTCTACCTGGGGAACTTTCGCACGATTTCTGTTGTCTTACTCTGGATTACGTCTTTCGCCGAACTTCTGTAGAAATATGCAGGCCAGGTGTCCGGGGGGAGCGTCCTTTGTGATCTATAAGAGTAGACTGGTTTTAATAGACAAAGACATTCGTAAATTTTCCTGGCCCGTAGATGACCATCATGAGATAAGGCAAACTTTAACACAGTACTAGAATGTGTTTGCCTATGTTCTAGTCATTTTCGGGGTGAGTTGACATATCTTATAATTATAATATGATATATTCATGTTAGCTTTTATATATATATCTGTTAGGAAAGTGAATTCATTTCTGAGGACTTCTAGTAATTTTATTCAGTGATAAGGTAGCGCTGTCTACGGCCTAGTAAGGGTGCTTAAACTGTTACGGTTTATCATGGGTTAAATGTTAAACTTACAATAACAGATATTAGGCGTAGAATCAGTCCACAGAAGCCTATCATGGGTTAAGAATAGGCTAAATTAACTGTCATTTCTGTAAGATAACTGAATAGTGAGATGCAGGTAATAACTCTGGATTATAGGAGATAGTCGCTTATTCCTTTTTGATAGATATTTCCAGTGGCAAGGGAGGATCATTTTATGCTTACTTGTGTGGCTAGGCACTAGTCTATAACTTTCACTGAAAGCAGTCACCAGGCATAGATATAATTATATCTTATGATCTAGCCACAACTGTATTATTATAGCAAGAACATTGCATTTTCTTTGTACTCATTTTGTGGAATGCTAATATATTTTCCAAAGGGGACATACGATTTGTTTGTGTAATGTCAAATGCTGTAATCTGTTTATGTAAATTCATTTAATGTTGTAAGATGAATAAGCATATTCATTTAACTGTAACTACAGGTTAGGTTTCCTGTATGTTGAGATTGGGAGAAGAGGAGTAGATTTTTGATGTCAGAACATTTACTGACAGGTACCTGGGGGTGCAAAAGATATTAAGCCTATGCGGGCGCGTGTTGATAATTGATATTTTTAAGGAACAGGAGACATGGTTAAAGACAGCCCTAAACTATCATAGCAATAACTACAATAAATTTAATCCCATAGTGGAGCGAAACTTTCTGTATAAAGTTAGTGTGATTTATTATTTGCTTGAAGTAAAAGGGTGTCTCTTTTTGGGTCTCAGTTTCAGGGAGACCGAATCGCTAGAGCAGACTCCAGTCAGGCGAAGAACGAAATATTCTCTTCGATCTAGAGGGTTTCTGAATACCGCTAGCGTCACGAATTGTCAACCCCGTTCCTGAATCAAAACCCCTTTTTTTGTCAACGCCAAGTTAAGCTCACGCAGTGCAACGGAGCCAACGCAAAATCTGGAATCGCCAAATGCAGTAGTAGTTCTCTACTCGCCTATTGGATTACCAGCCAGAGCATTGCGGCTTCCAGAATATCAAACCCGCTCAGCATGCCTATAGCAGAATTCCATATCACCCGACTTTGGGTGCCTAAACGGGGCACTCAGCAAACCACAGCCAAACCAGTTTAAACAGGATTTACTACCCAGCACGCAAGAGCCTAGCGCCGGATAAGCGCGCCTGGGACTCTTTGTCCTCAAGTGACTTCTTCTGGTGTATTTTCTGGATACTTAAAACCTCGCACGTATGAGCAGCCATCTATGGACAGAGTTCCAGCCCCCCTCTCGCGAGTAGCGGTCACCAACGTTTAGCACCAACAAAGAAAGTTTTGTAGGCTAGTCCCTCACGAAGGATCTACGAGTAATGCACTTTCTGGAGCTAGCACATTTGGTCCCACAAAAAACAACAGACAGGCTGTCGCTCAGTTCGTATTTGGTCAGCAGGAGATAAGCAACGTCTTCCAGTGTTCCCTCGCGCAATTAGGGGTCACCAACGTTTAGCCCGACAAGGAAAGTTCGGTATTTCACTTCAGTCATCTTGAAGGATATTTATCGGTAAGACACTTCCTGGAGCTAGCGCCTTTGGTCCCCGAAAGCGGACCCTCTGTCGGACAGCTTAGTTATTTTCTCCGTGTTCTACAGGGTTTTTTATGAGTGTTGGTGGTGTGTGTGTTTGTGGGTGTGTATTTGCATTGATGACTATTGATGATTATTTGATTATTGATGTAATTTATGCTGTGTATGATGATATGCATTAATTCCATGCTTTTCTTCTTTAATAAAGTTTACACATTTATTAATGCGCTGTTCCCGACCCTTTCATCCATATTTACATTTTAGCTCTTTACTAGAATCTCTATGTATGATAAGAGAAAAGAGTGAGAGCAGGAGATGCTTAGACAGTGAAAAGTGAGTTGAGGCTTGGAGAGAGAGATCATTTTGGTAAATCTTCTTCCAGGTTGTCTCAAGTCCATCTCCTAGTTACACCTTTCTGTGTGTGTAATCTATAACTCTGCCAGTCCACTATCCCTTGTCGATTTCACTACTATTGTCCAACTCGACAAATACTCTACCACTTTAACTCAACCACGACAAGGTGTAGAGGACAACTGATAGCCTTACTTACTTAGTCGTTCCCCTTCTACCGTGAGGTGTAGAGGACAACTGATAGCCTTACTTACTTAGTCGTTCCCCTTCGACCGTGAGGTGTAGAGGACAACTGATAGCCAATATCTGTAAATACACATATTATGTACACCATTTAATAGTTTTAGATAGCCAGTCCTTGAATTACCAGGGCAAGATGAATGGAGAGAGAGAGAGAGAGAGAGAGAGAGAGAGAGAGAGGCAGACAAATCTAATGAAAAATGAATGAGTGTCAGTGTTCAAATGAAAAAAAAAAATGACACGGACAGATCTGGAACCGTTAGCAGAGAATAGGAGATCTTGGTGTCAACTAGTTGAGGGCATTTGCTCCACATGCAGGTTATGGATAATGAATGAAAGCAAAACACTTGACACAGGATCTACAACTGCTTTTCCTCATGAAGGTTGACCAACGCTTCACACATGGATGAACAATCAGTCAAGTTCCTCTTGTGGTTGCCATGGATTTTTCAAGAAGCAAAAGAAGATATCGGGTCATTGCTCCATTAAGTGTTGTTCAGACAACAGTGTGAAGCGGTGCATGGGTCTAGCAAAACATATCATGTCAAACAAATTGCTGTATTATCCATGACTGCAAACGCACTTGAAGTACTTTGACTCAGATTTCTTTTAAGGAATTCAACAGTTTAGAGAGTCTGATGCTTCTTGAAGAACCAGAAAAAGAAGAAAGAGAAGAGAAGAATCAATCATTCAGTGCAGTAACTTTTGCCTACATTGTAGGACAATCATTCAATCAATACAGTAACGTCTACCTACATTATAGAAAATGAATCAATCCATACAATTTTGCCTGCCTACATTCTGGTGTTTTCCCTCAACAACTTTTAAGTTCATGTATCGGGAATTATGATCTTAGACTAAACATAAACTTGTATCATATTGTTCAGATATATCTTCTACATTATGACCAAAAGGAGAGAACAGAGATTCTTCATGACATTTCCGACAATGTATTCGTGTATCTACAAGCAAGTATATATTTCACATGTTCTAGTTTCTCTGACTCATCGCAGTATTCACGACCACTGAATCTTCACATGTCCTCCGGACTAGACTGGCTGTGGTGATGCAGAAAATCTTCACATGTCCTCCGGACTAGACTGGCTGTGGTGATGCAGAAAATCTTCACATGTCCTCCGGACTAGACTGGCTGTGGTGATGCAGAAAATCTTCACATGTCCTCCGGACTAGACTGGCTGTGGTGATGCAGAAACCCAGGAGTCTTACATTATTCTATATTCTCATCAGGTTTCGTGTTTCTCATCTCAGAAGTGGACTCCTCATTTACTACACGTGCGTCCTCTAGCTCATTAACATCTGACGTCAGATTGGCAGTTTCAAGTGCTGTATTAGATTTATTGACACCAACCACGCCTGGTTGTGATGCGGAAGCGGGCTGTATTTCCGGTTTAATGTCGTCCTTCCCATCGGTGGGCTTGTTTTGATCGTCAGTAGTTAGGGGCTCTTCTTTTTGAGCAGCAAGATCTTGGCCCTGTTGAGTTTCTTGCGTTGATTTCTCTTTAGATTTACCGGTTCTTTTTTTGAATTTGCTTTTAACCCACTGAATCAGATCACGAACTCGATTCTGTTTTCCACACTGTGATTTTTTCATTGCGTCTTTTTCGGGTGCGTCTTGAGTATAAAAAGGTCCATATGGTCCAAAAGATCCGCCGATACCGTAAGGTTTATACAGTGGCGATACCCACGTTGGAACCTTGATCTTCTGTGTTCCTACTACACCGAGGCTGGATTTCCAAGGCACTCTCTCGAATGGAACCACGCCCACTGGTTGTTTGATACCAGGACAGTTGTATCCCGGGCTTGTGTACGGAGGCATGTTGGCAAACCTGGCAGGCCACGCAATGCCAGGATGTTGGGCTGTCATCTTATCCTGCATAGTTGGAGGACTTACAGGTGTCACGCTTAGACGATCTAACTGCCCGCTTGAGGCTGGTTCATCAAGCACGCATTTAAATCCTGCAGGAGCCACTCTGTGTACCCCTTCTGCATCTTTTTCAGCTGCCAGTAATTGACTCTCCCTCATTTTCTTCAGTTTTGAAAGAGAAATATAATAAGGAGTGCTTTGATATAAAGGTTGAAGAGTTGTCATGGTCATGGGATCCACGTCTATTTTTCTCACGACCATTAACTGATCTTCCAATGACATCTCTTCCCGCGACAAGGGTGGATTCAGTATAACCGACAAGGAGGAATATCTATTAAAAGGCAATTCATTTTTCGTTCGTAGTCTTCGAATGACCAAGTCATCATCAGTTATGATACCTGCAATGTCGCCAAATTCACTAGAAATAAGTCTTTCATCCGGCAAGGTTACTTTTCTAGCGGTGCTCTTCCGTGAAACCGGTAGATCGGTGTCGGGGTCTTTAGCATGTTGTTCCAGATCATCGACTGGCGGGTGCCCCAGATCATCGACTGGCGGGTGCTTTTCAGTGACACTGTCACTCGGTTTACGTTTATTTAGCGAGTGTTCTCCTGTGTCATCTTCTGGTGGATAAGCTGGTGAAGCCGTAGCTTTATCGTCCGACACTTTATTAGATTCGACACTGTGGAACAAATAATAGACATCTGAGTGGATACAGTATAAGGCTTCAAAGTCATGTAAAAATTGAATGACTTGTAAATAATAATTTACTGGAACCACCTATCCTGTCAAGATGTATACATAAACGTACACACATATATCCTCACACTATCACACATACATTTTTTTGTTTGTTTGTTGGTTCACACCAACGTTTCAAATACGACATCATCATTATTTCAATGACTGCTTCCTCCTAGCAACAGTTCAGTCGTACTTTTCACTTACTTGTCCATGACGTCTGCTGTTTTGCCACCCGTGGCATCCTCTTTCTGTTGTTTTTTCTTCGTTTTCTTCTCCTGCTTCTTCCTCTTCCCTGCCCCAGCATTCTCGTCAGCCATCTGTAGGAGTTTATTGTCATAAACGTTAGGCTAATATTGGACAATGTCGTCAGTTAGTTCACGTCATCAAGAGAAATGTCTGACTATGTGAACGTTTGTTTGGACTAGTTCTATTTTTCACTTTTTAATCAATAAATTATTACCATCATTACCCTTTAGCCCCACAGGGAGCATAGGCTTTCAATCAGTTTACGTCAAACTCACCTGACCTGTGCCATCCACTCACATTGTCTCCACGTATTTTGTCTTCGTAAGTATGCTTCCAATACTCTTCTGCATGTATGTTTAAGTCTCACTATATTTCATTGACCCTGGAACTGCCCAGTAAAGCTATCATCTGTGTTCCTCAACGTGTGGCTTATCTACGGGCTTGTCACCTCATGTTTCACTGACATTTATCTAATGCATTCCCCATCATTTCTTTCAATAGCAGACAGTTTAAATATTACACGAGTTCTTATAACACGCCCCTCTAATCTGATTATGTCTCAAATAATTGTATAATTTACTGTATGAAGAGTTTGATTTTTGTCTGTTTGTTTGTTTGGCAAAAAAATTTTTTTTCGCAACTTTATTGGTTTGTTCTTAAATTTAAAAAAAAAAACTTTGATTATGAAGGGATATTGCAAATGTATGATGTTATCATATATATATAGTTTTCCAGCCCATTCTGTCATTACGTTCGTAACGCTCCCGAATATAGTAACACTCGCCAAAGAAAAGTGTGCACAGGTATTATAGCAGAAATGTGCGTACAATGATTTAAGTTTCACGCTTTTATTAGAATAAAATCATCCTTATGTGCTATAAAGATCGGCTACCACAACAAGCATGGGAAACAAAGAGCCAGGGATCCAGACCCCCAGGACGACCCAGAGTTCGCTGAGAGGACAACATTAGACAATCTCTGAAGGACCGAGGACTAGAATGAAACCAGGCCAGGAGGAAGATCGTCGATAGGATAGGCTCTCTCTTCCAAACCTCTACACCTCACAGTAGAAGAGGAACGACTAAGTACGAAAGTAAGTAAATAAGGCATTTCCCGCTGCAGAAATAAAAGCTGTGACCTCGCTGGCGAGAAATTGGGTCAACCGTTCAGGCTCACAACTAACGTAAACAGGTCAAGGTAGTCCCATAGCAGATACTGACATAGGGGAGTCAAGTGTTAGAGAGTTCACTATACTAGGTCCAGCATCGAGAGGTGGGGAGACCAGTTTCCGTCCTCGCTGCCTTTTCCTTCCCCAATTCAAGAGCAGTCATGTACCCATTTACAGCGTGATGATATTGTGAATCAAACACGGCACCTTTGCCGCGAGAGACCAGCGCTCTAACCACTCTGCCAATCGGACGCTCCAGAACTAACGTAGCGACTTTTAATAGCGGGCAAACAGCCGTATTCTATATCACTTAGAGTTTAACAATATTTTCTTGATCGAGCCAGTGTTCTCTCACAGACAGCTGTACGTCACATTGTTGTAGTGAATTTCTGAATACAATATCTAAATTAATATATAACAGTATAGTGCATAAAGGCAAAAGATAAAAAAAGTAAAAAAGAATTTTCTGCTGAAACGGTTGGTATCGCCTACGCCTTCAGATTATTATTTGCTAACGAATAGCCGAACAAAACGGTACCCAATTCTGCAAATTCGTCCTTGACATAAATGCCCACTTTTCCAAGTTCTAAGAAATTGTGCTTAAAATGCATTGTGAAACGAGGAGGGGCAAGGCTCGACAACACGCATATCACGTCTCAAATTGGTTCTAAGTCTACAACCAACTTGCACGCTTTGCCTTAGGGGTTTCCCCAAATACAATGAAAAAAGTTAGAATTGTGGACACCTCGGTCATGTAAACATGTTAAGCCCTTATTATGAATGACCTAAGCTCTCGTATTCAGCTTGATATTACATGGAAAAAGAATGAACGAAAGATAGTTTAAAAATAAACAACTAACATAGAAAAAAAGATAGAATTTTGAACCAAACCACATAGCCCCTTAAAAATTGTATATTCGTGTACCTGAAGACTTGCTGACCAAGAATATGTTATTAGTTATATAAATAGTCCCTTAACTAATTAAGTATTGATAAAACAATACATAGAGATCAGAGATACTGTCAGGTCAAGTCATATCTGCTTAGATTGGATCGCATATTTTTGGGAAAAAAAGTAGGTGACAGATAGGCTAGGATAGTACAGTGAATCTGATTGGGTGGCATTTGAAGGGAGACTAAATATTATTGGCTGACCTTTGAATAAACATAAATAGCCTAAGTAACGTAGGAAAAGTTTGAATGATATTTTTTGAAAAGACTGTTTACCCTTGTAAAATTAATAGCGATTGGCTAACTGAATCGATATTGTCAGAATAAGCGTTAGGGGGACGCCATTTCTAAGAAAATTTTCAACAGTGATAGATGAGAGCAGGCTGTGCTTTAAACTACAAGTTATAAGCAGCCTGGGCAATAAAACAGATCGAAACTGTGTCAGCCATCGTCTCTGTGTATATTTCATTGAAAATTGTGAGGTCCTGGGTACTGACGTGGTACCAAACGCTTGAAAACTGAATGATTCAGGACTCTGCCTGTTTACTGCGAGCCCATGCTAGTGGCCATTGTCTATCAAACAGGGAACAGATTGTCAAGCGAGCAGAGGAAAGGTTCAACATATATTATACGGCCAAGATAAGTTCTTGTTCGGCACCTGAGAGCTCAACTACAGAACTTTAAAAGAACGATCTAATAACAGTGAATAAAACTGGGACAAATATTTAATAGTTCCACAAGTGACAAAATAGAAACAAACATTTCCAGAAGGACATGATTAAAACAACAACCTAGTATTACCACCAGTATTACCTTAAAGTAGGAGAACACTACATAAATATATTCGATTAATAATTTTATATATATGGACAATTTTTTTTATTTTTTTATTAATGTGTTTGCTACTTCATTTTGTAGCACGCCCCTTTCAACCATCTACCATGTACATGGATTTGTTGGTTATATCAGGACGTGTTTCTTTTATTGTAATATGTTTTTGTTTGTATTTGTTTTATATTATATTATCTCTAGTCGGTATTTTTCCTTTTGTAGTTATAGTTCAACATGGTTTTTTTCCCCCAAAAAAAAAAAAGTTAGATTCCAATGGTGGACACCTCGGTCATGTAAACTATGTTAAGCCCTTATTATGAATGACCTAAGCTCTAGTATGTTTTTGATATTACATTTAAAAGAATGGTTTATTTGGTTAATCTGTATGTTTCTGGGGCCTAGTCTTTCAACCAAAAGATAGTTTGGACTACTGGTTCAATTCCTTATTTGAATTTTTTATATGTTAGCTTTAGTTTTCGTGTAATAAGTTGCTGTTTTATTAAGACTTTTGCATTTTCTGAAGGGCTCTTTGTGCCTATGAATTTTCTACACTCATTTCTACCTGTGGTTACTACAGTATGTCTAATGTTTTGAGATCTGTTGGTCATATTTTTTGCAGTCCACTAGAAAGTGCCTAATTGTGTTTAGTTCTTGACACTCTTCACATGTGGGTTCCTCTATCATGAAAACGTATGACCAGTTTCCCAGCTTTGAGTCTCAGCAATTTTTTATTAATTGGTACATTTTTTAGTTCATCTTTTATTTGACATTTTTTGCTTGGTTTTTTAAGGATTTTATAAATGAATGTCTTGCTTTTTTACTTAGTATGCTGTTATTTCCATTTAGGAAATATTTTTTGAGCAATTTAAGCTCTTAATTTAAACTTCCCTAAGCCTACTTCAATTTGGTTATGGCTATTCTAACCCTTTGGCTTCTTTTTCTGCTAAAATTAACTCATTTACCTGAATCGATTATCTGTCAGATTCTAAGCGTCCCCACATGTGAGGGTATCCATGTTAGTGTTGCACAGTGATAGCATCCTATATTTTTGTAGATATGTATTTAAACTACCTGTTAGTATATTCCTCTATAATGATCTGGCCTGCTGTCCTTCTGTTCTGTTATATTTCTGAAAATTGCTAGTACTGGGTACTGATAGGGAACCAAAGAATGGTTACTTTTTTTGGTGATTTTCAGCAGCTATTTCTGCGAGCTTTTAGGATGGCCACTAATGTCTGCTGTAAAGATAGATTGTATTACTTGTTACTTTGTAAGGTCTTTTATAAATTTTTTAGTTTTTTGGTATTGCTATAAGTTCTTGTCCTGCTCCTAATTGTCCTTCTATCATCTTTGGACCCATCTGTATACATAGTTAGGCTATTATTAAAAGAAACCGTTCTATGTACAGTGTTTTACTTTTTTGCTGAAATTTATGTCGTTAGATTTATTTATAGATTCTTTTGACAAGTGGGATGTCAGTTTCTGGCACTTTTAATTCCCATGGTTCCAGAAGGACTTGCTTTATTAAAACAGAGCACTACCTGTTTATTCGCATATTAAACAGGTAATGGGAGAATTGATCCACTTCATCCATTGTTTTCCACCCTGACGGGTATCTATTATGGTTTAATGGAATGTGGCCTATGTACTGGTTACCCCTATCAAAGGTTTTATGTGCCGGGTGAGTTGGATCAATTGCCACTCCTTGTCCCAGAGCTGAATCACAGTTTAAATTCTCCCTGATTAGCTCCAAATAATGCCTAGCGCTATTCTAAATGTTTCCCTTTGAGGCACCTGCTATTATTGAAGTCTGGTTTTTGGACTACTTCTTATTGCTTGGGGCGGCTGATGCAACAAAGGATTTCATTGTGGCTTTTGGAGTCTTTTGAAATAAGTCTAGCCTTTTTTAAAGTGTCGTTTGAATTAGGAAATAAAACTGGTATCTTATTTGTTCAACCACACAGTCTTAAATAAGGAAAGCCTTTAAAAAGTGTCGTTTGTATGTTATTGTGGTAGTACTGTGTGCTGTTGTGAATAATAAACTATTTGTTTGTATGTTTGTTAATTAGTGTGCTTCACACTCTACATTCATAACCCTAGACACAACACGAAGTCATTTAATATACTAATATAAATACATTTTGAATGAGATAAAGGGGGTGGTAGCGGACAGGCACCCTGAAAAGTTCACAATACTATTGAGTAAATTCAGGGACCTTCATAGCTAATCTCATTTATTATAATACTAATACATAACAACAATTCATAACATCAAAATCCACCACAATTGTCTCGATCAAGAAATCACAACAAAGCAAAATTAGAAATTAAAACCACAGAAAATCTGTGTACTCTTCTGATGAACAGTCGGATTTCACACCTAACATTATTTTTCACAAGTATTTGAATAAGTGAAATTGCCGTTAAGTATTGATGCTTTTGAATTTAATTCCCGTCATATGACGGGCTTGTACTCTAGTTACTTTTATAATAATAGATGCCTAAATAATGCTTAAAGTAAACGTGAGGATGAAAGAATACAGTATGCATGATGTGAGAGAGAGAGAGAGAGAGAGAGAGAGAGAGAGAGAGAGAGAGAGAGAGAGAGAGAGAGAGAGAGAGAGAGAGAGAGAGAGAGAGAGAGAGAGAGAGAGGGAGAAAGAGAGAGAGAGAGAGAGAGAGAGAGAGAGAGAGAGAGAGAGAGAGGGCAGAATGTCAGACAAGCCTGTGTGCTCAATTCTTAACCCTTTGAAAATAAAGTTAGTTCGTTCGTATACTGGCGATTTTGTTATACCATTTCAGGTCTTGCATTGTGCACAATCATGCATAATGAAAATAATATCGTAAAAATCGACCTAGAGAGACATGGGACTGGTAACCTGATCCTGTAGACAACGTCAATAATAATATGCATGTCAACTACAGACAAAAACCTTAGAAGACAGAAGAAGGTCGGCTGACTTTTGACTCAACCCAGAGACAGCGGAAAAGAGTTTGGGTTGTTGACTCATCTTTTGGTTGGGTTGTTGACTCACCTTTTAGTTGGGTTGTTGACTCACATTTTGGTTGGGTTGTTGACTCACCTTTTGGTTGGGTTGTTGACTCACCTTTTGGTTGGGTTGTTGACTAACTTTTTTGTTGGGTTGTTGACTCACCTTTTGGTTGGGTTGTTGACTCACCTTCTGTTCTGCTAGAAAGAGAGCTGGAGGCGAAAATAAAATGAAGACACGGAAAGATTGCGCTGACGGCACGCGACAGGAGGACTTGGCACGAGCTTGTTGAATGTTTACACTACCTGGACAGCTGAACAATAATAATAATAATAAAATGAATCCATTTATGAAAGGCTCTATCCGATCCAGATGGAGGTTCAAGAAAGTTGAGGTGGGCAGGACATATGCTGATGTAACAGCCTACTAGATCAACCAAACCTGTCTCCAAGCAATCCTCATGGAGGAGAACAGTGAGGAGGCCAGGCAGAACACGGTGACGACTTGTAGAAGAGAAGTCCCAGCGACGGCAAACCTCATGGACAATTTAAAAGTCAGACATACAACATAGTCTTTTATACTTGGACATCCACTCTAATATAATTGATGGACTTTTGTCTAGGTTGAACGAGCTGCGCCTCACCAAAATGAGGCACACAATAACAAAGACAGAAATCGCAACCAAATAAAAAAATTAAAAAAATACAATCTCAAAATAGTAATTGGTGTCCAGAAAAGTTACATGCCTGTTGGTCCACAGAAATTAAAACAAGACAACAAAAAAAAAAAAGGAGGGAAAAAAGAGAGATTGATGAAATTTGTAATGAGAACTTAAATTTGTCCAACATTTCTTTTTAAATGTCGACCTGACAAATTGTAGTAGAAATATTGATATGAATAAATATTGCATGAACTAGTGAAACAAATAAACACCAGATATCGCAGGTACGAATGGGACAGAATGAATACATCGATAATTTTAGCGGCACTTGTGAAAGCTGCATTAGGAAAAAATATTTCGTCATATTATAAGTCTCTTGAGAAGCTTTATTAAAAAAATTCCAGTGTTTTCAGTTGGCTACGTTTTTTTTTAAATTTAATGTTAAAATCTCTCAGAAATGAGGTATGAGGAAGGTGGTTGAAGTAAAAAGAAGAGATATGGTCCGCAACCAGACGTTATACCAAAGCCTAAAATCCCACCCCCTGCAGACCCAAGTAGAACAGTCCCAACTAAGATGGTGTGGCCATGTCTGCAGAATGACAGAAGATTGGCAACCGCGACAAGCATGGGAAACAAAGAGCCAGGGATCCAGACCCCCAGGATGACCCAGAGTTTGCTGGGAGGACAACATTAGACAATCTTTGAAGGACGGAGGACTAGAATGGCACCAGGCCAGGAGGAAGACAGCCGATAGGATAGTCTGGCACTCTCTCTTCCAAACCTCTACACCTCACGGTAGAAGAGGAACGACTAAGTAAGTAAGTAAGTTAAAATCTCCGACATGAACAACGACACGTGCCAGCCGAACGTGGAGAGGTACACAACTGCAAATACCCCCCCCCCCCCCGCCCGTTTACACAGTGGTCTACGTCTGAATGGCCGATACGAAACAGACAAAAACTGGGTCAGGTAGGGAAACAGGCCTAAACTGGGATAGATAAGGAGACAGACGAAAAATGGGATAGATAAGGTAACAGACGAAAACTGGGATAGATAAGGAAACAAATGAAAGGTTTCGTTTTTCATCAATCTTTTTCTTTCCCTTTTCATCGCTTATGGAATATGAAACCACCACTGCCGCGGGTTTTCATGCCGGAATCCTGTATCAAAACATTCATATGCTCGTGCAGTTTTACTTTCTACAGAACACTGTTTTACATGAGAAGGTTGCCAGCCACATGCACAACTTCACTTTACGACATGCCTGATGGAGCAGTAGTAATATTCTTTCTATGTCTTCCCAGAGACCTCTAGGAACTAAACCGTGCGTCATAGAAACCCATGAACTAAACCGAGCGTCACAGACCCCCGGGAACTAAACCGTGCGTCACAGACCCCCGGGAACTAAACCGTGCGTCAAGGACGCCCATGAACTAAACCGTGCGTCACAGACCCCCGAGAACTAAAACGAGAGTCACAGACGCCCATGAATTAAAGCGAGCGTCACAGACCCCCGGAAACTAAACCGTGCGTAACAGACCCCCATGAACTAAACCGAACGTCACAGACCCCTGGGAACTAAACCGTGCGTTACAGACCCCCGGGAACTAAACCGAGTGTCACAGAACCCCGGGAACTAAACCGAGCGTCACAGACTCCCATGAACTAAACTGAGCGTTACAGACCCCCGGGAACTAAACCGAGCGTCACAGATTCCCGTGAACTAAACTGAGCGTCACAAACCCCTGGGAACTAAACCAAGCGTCAAAGACCCCCGGGAACTAAACCGAGCGTCACAGACCCCCGGGAACTAAACCGAGCGTCAAAGACCCCAGGGAACTAAAACGAACGACACAGACCCCCGGGAACTAAACCGAGCGTCACAGACCCCCGATAATTAAACCGTGCGTCACAGACCCCAGGAGCTAAACCGAGCGCCACAGACCCCCGGGAACTAAACCGAGGGTCACAGACCCCCGGGAACTAAACCGTGCGTCACAGACCCCCAGGAACGAAACCGAGCGTAAGAGACCCCCGGGAACTAAACCGTGCGTCACAGACTCCCAGGAACTAAACCGAGCGTCGTAGACCCCAGGAACTAAACCGAGCGTCGCAGACCCCCAGGAACTAAACCGAGCGTCACAGACCCCCGGGAACTAAACCGAGCGTCGCAGACCCCCAGGAACGAAACCGATTGTTACAGACCCCCAGGAACGAAACCGATTGTCACAGACCCCCGGGAACTAAACCGTGCGTCACAGACCCCCAGAAACTAAGCAGGGCGTCACAGACCCCCGGAAACTAAACCGAGGGTCACAGACCCACAGGAACTAAACCGAGCGTCACTGACCCCCGGGAACTAAACCGAGCGTCATCGACCCCCGAGAATTAAATCGAGGGTCACAGACCCCCAGGAACTAAACCGAGCACAGACCCCCAGGAGCTAAACCGAGCACAGACCCCCAGGAGCTAAACCGAGCGTCACAGACCCCTGGGAACTAAACCGAGCGTCACAGACCCCTGGGAACTAAACCGAGCGTCACAGACCCCCAGGAGCTAAACCGAGCGTCACAGACCCCTGGGAACTAAACCGAGCGTCACAGACCCCCAGGAGCTAAACCGAGCGTCACAGACCCCTGGGAACTAAACCGAGCGTCACAGACCCCCCAGGAGCTAAACCGAGCGTCACAGACCCCTGGGAACTAAACCGAGCGTCACAGACCCCCAGGAGTTAAACCGAGCGTCACAGACCCCTGGGAACTAAACCGAGGGTCACAAACTCCCAGAAACTAAACCGAGGGTCACAAACCCCCTAGAACTAAACTGAGCGTCACAGGCCCCGGGAACTAAACCGAGGGTCACAGACCCCATGAGCTAAACCGAGGGTCACAGACCCCCAGGAGCTAAACCGAGCATCACAGACCCCCGGGAACTAAACCGAGCGTCACAGACCTCCGGAAACTAAACCGAACGTCACAGACCCCTGGGAACTAAACCGAAGGTCACAAACCCCCAGGAACTACACCAAGGACCACAAACCCCCGGGAACTAAACCGAGCGTCACAGATTCCCATGAACTAAACTGAGCGTCACAAACCCCCGGGAACTAAACCAAGCGTCAAAGACCCCCGGGAACTAAACCGAGCGTCACAGACCCCCGGAACTAAACCGAGCGTCACAGACCCCCGGGAACTAAACCGAGCGTCACAAACCCCCGAGAATTAAACCGTGCGTCACAGACCCCAAGAGCTAAACCGAGCGCCACAGACCCCCGGGAACTAAACCGAGGGTCACAGACCCCCGGGAACTAAACCGTGCGTCACAGACCCCAGGAACGAAACCGAGCGTAAGAGACCACCGGGAACTAAACCGTGCGTCACAGACTCCCAGGAACTAAACCGAGCGTCGTAGACTCCAGAAACTAAACCGAGCGTCGCAGACCCCCAGGAACTAAACCGAGCGTCACAGACCCCCGGGAACTAAACCGAGCGTCGCAGACCCCCAGGAACTAAACCGATTGTTACAGACCCCCAGGAACTAAACCGAGCGTCACAGACCCCCGGGAACTAAACCGAGCGTCACAGACCCCCAGGAACTAAACCGAGCGTCGCAGACCCCCAGGAACGAAACCAATTGTCACAGACCCCCGGGAACTAAACCGTGCGTCACAGACCCCCAGAAACTAAACAGAGCGTCACAGACCCCCGGAAACTAAACAGAGGGTCACAGACCCACAGGAACTAAACCGAGCGTCACTGACCCCCGGGAACTAAACCGAGCGTCACCGACCCCCGGGAATTAAATCGAGGGTCACAGACCCCCAGGAGCTAAACCGAGCACAGACCCCCAGGAGCTAAACCGAGCACAGACCCCCAGGAGCTAAACCGAGCGTCACAGACCCCTGGGAACTAAACCGAGCGTCACAGACCCCTGGGAACTAAACCGAGCGTCACAGACCCACAGGAGCTAAACCGAGCGTCACAGACCCCTTGGAACTAAACCGAGCGTCACAGACCCCCAGGAGCTAAACCGAGCGTCACAGACCCCTGGGAACTAAACCGAGCGTCACAGACCCCCCAGGAGCTAAACCGAGCACAGACCCCCAGGAGCTAAACCGAGCGTCACAGACGCCTGGGAACTAAACCGAGGGTCACAAACTCCCAGAAACTAAACCGAGGGTCACAAACCCCTAGAACTAAACTGAGCGTCACAGGCCCCGGGAACTAAACCGAGGGTCACAGACCCCATGAGCTAAACCGAGGGTCACAGACCCCCAGGAGCTAAACCGAGCATCACAGACCCCCGGGAACTAAACCGAGCGTCACAGACCTCCGGAAACTAAACCGAACGTCACAGACCCCTGGGAACTAAACCGAAGGTCACAAACCCCCAGGAACTACACCAAGGACCACAAACCCCCGGGAACTAAACCGAGCGTCACAGACCCCCGAAAGCTAAACCGAGGGTCAAACTAAACCGAGCGTTACAAACCCCTGGGAACTAAACCGAGCGTTACAAACCCCCGGGAACTAAACCGAGCGTTACAAACCCCTGGGAACTAAACCGAGCGTTACAAATCCCTGGGAATTAAAGCTAGCGTTACAAACCCCCGGGAACTAAACCGAGCGTTACAGACCCCCGGGAACTAAACTTAATTTTACATAACGTGGATACATAATACAACAAGATGGCACACGTGACACAAATGTCGAAAAGAAAACATGGGCAGAAAAAAAGTCAACAACATCAGCCATACACTGACAGACATAACATAGACAGACATAAACATGAGTCATCAGGTGTTACATTCATAACAAAGACAAATATAAACATGAGTCATCAGGTGTTACAATCATAACAAAGACAGACATAAACATGAGTCATCAGGGGTTACATTCATAACAAAGACAGACATAAACATGAGTCATCAGCTGTTACATTCATAACAAAGACAGACATAGACATGAGTCATCAGATGTTACATTCATAACAAAGACAGACATAAACATAAGTCATCAGGGGTTACATTCATAAAAAAGACAGACATAAACATAAGTCATCAGGCGTTACATTCATAACAAAGACACACATAAACATGAGTCATCAGGTGTTACATTCATAACAAAGACAGACATAAACATGAGTCATCAGCTGTTACATTCATAACAAAGACAGACATAAACATGAGTCATCAGATGTTACATTCATAACAAAGACAGACATAAACATGAGTCATCAGCTGTTACATTCATAACAAAGACAGACATAAACATGAGTCATCAGATGTTACATTCATAACAAAGACAGACATAAACATGAGTCATCAGGGGTTACATTCATAACAAAAACACACATAAACATGAGTCATCAGGTGTTACATTCATAACAAAGACACACATAAACATGAGTCATCAGGTGTTACATTCATAACAAAGACAGACATAAACATGAGTCATCAGCTGTTACATTCATAACAAAGACAGACATAAACATGAGTCATCAGATGTTACATTCATAACAAAGACAGACATAAACATGAGTCATCAGCTGTTACATTCATAACAAAGACAGACATAAACATGAGTCATCAGATGTTACATTCATAACAAAGACAGACATAAACATGAGTCATCAGGGGTTACATTCATAACAAAAACACACATAAACATGAGTCATCAGATGTTACATTCATAACAAAGACAGACATAAACATGAGTCATCAGGTGTTACATTCATATCAAAGACAGACATAAACATGAGTCATCAGCTGTTACATTCATAACAAAGACAGACATAAACATGAGTCATCAGATGTTACATTCATATCAAAGACAGACATAAACATGAGTCATCAGCTGTTACATTCATAACAAAGACAGACATAAACATGAGTCATCAGGGGTTACATTCATAAAAAAGACAGACATAAACATAAGTCATCAGGCGTTACATTCATAACAAAGACACACATAAACATGAGTCATCAGGTGTTACATTCATAACAAAGACAGACATAAACATGAGTCATCAGCTGTTACATTCATAACAAAGACAGACATAAACATGAGTCATCAGATGTTACATTCATAACAAAGACAGACATAAACATGAGTCATCAGCTGTTACATTCATAACAAAGACAGACATAAACATGAGTCATCAGATGTTACATTCATAACAAAGACAGACATAAACATGAGTCATCAGGGGTTACATTCATAACAAAAACACACATAAACATGAGTCATCAGGTGTTACATTCATAACAAAGACACACATAAACATGAGTCATCAGGTGTTACATTCATAACAAAGACAGACATAAACATGAGTCATCAGCTGTTACATTCATAACAAAGACAGACATAAACATGAGTCATCAGATGTTACATTCATAACAAAGACAGACATAAACATGAGTCATCAGCTGTTACATTCATAACAAAGACAGACATAAACATGAGTCATCAGATGTTACATTCATAACAAAGACAGACATAAACATGAGTCATCAGGTGTTACATTCATAACAAAGACAGACATAAACATGAGTCATCAGGTGTTACATTCATAACAAAGACAGACATAAACATGAGTCATCAGGTGTTACATTCTTCGTTGCTGTATGGTTCAAAGAAAACAAAAACAACAAAGTGAACAAGTATGTATTGGAAAAAAAAGTAGAACCCTTGAAATATGGTTTGTCAGAGTGTACTACCCAGAAACGTAGTGAAGATTCATATAGCCAAACCACCTCAACATGTCCAACAAATCACCTCAACATGTCCAACAAATCACCTCAACATGTCCAACAAATCACCTCAACATGTCCAACAAATCACCTCAACATGTCCAACAAATCACCTCAACATGTCCAACAAATCACTTCAACATGTCCAACAAATCACCTCAACATGTCCAACAAATCACCTCAACATGTCCAACAAATCACCTCAACATGTCCAACAAATCACCTCAACATGTCCAACAAATCACCTCAACATGTCCAACAAATCACTTCAACATGTCCAACAAATCACCTCAACATGTCCAACAAATCACCTCAACATGTCCAACAAATCACCTCAACATGTCCAACAAATCACCTCAACATGTCCAACAAATCACCTCAACATGTCCAACAAATCACCTCAACATGTCCAACAAATCACCTCAACATGTCCAACAAATCACCTCAACATGTCCAACAAATCACCTCAACATGTCCAACAAATCACCTCAACATGTCCAACAAATCACCTCAACATGTCCAACAAATCACCTCAACATGTCCAACAAATCACCTCAACATGTCCAACAAATCACCTCAAAAAGCACTGCTGTAAGAGTATGCCAATGCTTGATACAGGTTCCTTACTGCAGTGGTACTTCCTTGCTCCGGACAGAACACAACAGAAAACAATGATCATGAATAAAAGTAAACTTTAGACGGGCTATCAGTTGTCATCTAACGTTCAAATAAAAGGTACGCATTTACGTGACATCACTCTCAGGAATACAAAAGGAAATTAACGAATCAACATTAGGGGGTTTGGTAATGTCACAGATGAGTTCTTAAACTGTGAGAAAACTATACCAGTTTTCTGCCAGACATACCTTAGTAACTTCTAACAGTTAAGGTAGCCGTGTTGTAGAAACATGAATTTTTCTTATTTATAACTTTACATTTTGCCTATATATGTCAAAATGTTCCTTGGTAAGAGAGAAATCAAACCATATGAGTGATTGCATAATTATGCTAATTAGCTATTCAACGTGACGTGTAAATACGTAAATGTCTCATACAGGCCAAGTCACGACATATAACTTACGTTCTGAGAAAAATCTGCCAGGTTGCGATCGTCTATCCCAGAATTCAAGTTTCGTCTCCGCTCTTGATCAGGGTAGAGAGTTGGCACATCTTTAAACTGTTTTCTTAATGTCTTTTGACTGTACTTTTGACTTGTTCCTGGACCGTTTTCTGCGTTATTTATATTACGTGCACTGTTATTTACAGATTTTTGTGTCACGTCATTATTTGCTTGGTGCCTGAACGAGGACAGATCTTGTTGTGTGCCGTGACACTTACCCCTGACCTGCCGTTCTCCTGCAGGAACCCCGTATCTATACAATGACTCTGCCTCATTGTCATTATAAGTTTTATAAATGGGATGCTTACTTCCAGAATATCTTTCAGAGGAATGACAAACTGTATCGGAACTCTTCCGCAGTCCAGAAAGCCTTTGTGAGTATTTAAATCTTGTCGTGATATGATCGCCAGCTTGGAGCTGAAATTTGATAGAGTTCTGGGTTCGGTAGCGATTTTGGTAACCATGATTGCTGTGTGCAGTTGACTTGAATTCTGTTGAAGACATAGATCTGCCATGTTGTCCTGAGAATCTGCTGCTGCACAGAGATGCGACGAGATCGAGACATTGGCAAGTGTCCGTGCAGACAAGGCTGGTAATTCAAAAGACGCCTGTACCTTTTCACATTGAACTGATCTCTGTGATGTTCTCTTATGACGCCATCTTTCTGCTCAAGGAAGACAGTACAAGAAAAGTCTAGTTACAAATAGGACACATTTGTATCAGAGTTGAATAAGTGAAACTGTCACTAAACTGCAATTAACCAAACTTTGACAGACTTTGTTACAACAGGCAAAAGTGATGTGAAAAGAGGTGACGAACGACGAACAGAGAAGAATCTGGAGGTAATGACAGAAAAGCAACAGCGAGACTGATAAAGTGACAACAAACCAATGAATTTGCAGAGACATGATCATGTACGCCAATAGGGAGGCATTCCAAGTGAACAAATCTAATATGTTATTAAAACGGAAGACGCAAGACCTTATGTGGTCATGAAAGACAGGCAGATGAAATTGGTAAATGACAAGTAAAGAAAATATCTTTCGGTGTCATGTAGAATGTTCTAACACGGTGTTTCTACATGAATTTGCAGACTTTATTATAAATTTGTAAAATGTTGTACACAAGGGTAGTGGGGATAAAAGAGCCTTACCGATATCAGACACTAATTCGTAGTTGGATTGGCATGGAAGTGCTAAAATAAACCACCTCTATTAGAGCTTTTCCCAACTAAACCACATGGATGTGTTTGCGAAAGTGTCTCTTATAATCTGCAACATTTTTAGACTACTTCACTGCATTTCCATCTCGCCAATGAGACATTTCAGACTGCTAGGACAACAAAAAGAAACAGCATTCCAACATAAGGACAAGACCAAGTATTAGAGGATCTTCTGATATTAGGCAGAAAGAAAACTTGGCTATAATACTAGAAACCACGAGTCCTAGCAATCTACATAGAGAATAACATTGGGATTTTAATTAAAGTAATACCCCGACCACTTGTAAAACGGCCTCTTAAAACTAGTGGCCCAACACTATTCGGAAGTTTTCCGGTGCAATAATTTTGTAAATTCATTCCGAATAATCGGGGTAAGTTGCACTATGCACATTTTATCATTTTACATTTTTGCATTTAACTTGTGTAAATTGCTTGTTGATGTACAGGCTCATACGAGGTTGGCTTACTTACTTACTTAGTCGTTCCCCTTTTACCGTGAGGTGTAGAGGTTTGGAAGAGAGAGCGCCAGACCATTCTATCAGCTGTTACGAGGTTGGCAATCTCAGTAAATAAAACGAATGGATTCGTGAACCACGACTGCAAGAGCTGGTGATTGCTTCGTGCTAGTTTCCTCACAAAGAATCCAAAAGCAGAGGTAGCCCCAAGGCTCCATATGAAGCAGGGATTGGATGAGGATAAATCATGGTGTACATATTTATTGCATATTTACTGTATTAAAATGTAGTTTAAGTATATTTTCAAACATGCCTAAATAATGCAATTATCGTTTTCCACTGTTCAAATGCAATTTCATCCGACTCACTGGGTTTAATATTGTCCGGGGGGGGGGGGGGGGGGGGGGGGGAAGAAGAAGAGGAAGGTAACGTTTCCGAGGAAGATGAAGTGGTGGAATGGAAGCGGAGGGCGCCTGATTCTTATGTCAGGATTCCATTTACTTATAAGAAACTCACTTATTTTAAATATATTACCATCCAGAGCTATTTAATTTTACTGAATCATTTCAGTTGAGGACTCAGACAAAACGATCAAATTTCTTTTCCTCACAGAAGGTTCGGGAAGATAACATGTTAGCTTAGATGATCTCGGGAGCCGCCGTAGCATAGTGGTTAGTGCACTGGCTTCCTAGCTCAGTGGACTATGGTTCGATCCCCAGATGAGGTGGGATTTTTTTAGGCCGCAAACGGCTACTGGGTCGACCCAGCCCCAACTGGGTACCAGAGCAACTTCTGGGAAGGTTAAGGCGGCCGGCGTGATGCTGACCACATCACCCCTAATGTGCCGATGGTCAAGAAAATGTGGGCCTAACACCATATTCCCAATATGCCTCAATGGGCGTGTAACGGGATCCTTTACGTTTTTCCTCCTTTAGATGATCTCAGTTGTTACGCTTGCTTTCTTCACATTCATGTCAGGCACTGTGAAGTAGAAGCATCACTCTGTTATTGATATCTCTGCCAAGAGTAATCTTGATCACAGTGTTGATAACTTTGAATACCCTCATCACAGTGTTGACTTTGCAACCTTGATGGACTGTGTAAAGGAATGTGGTGTAACCCATGGCTAACAAGGTGGATAGCAGCTGCCTTAACTGAGAGAGCAGCTGCATTTCGCTTGGGAACATGGACATCAGAACCAATGCACATTTGCCCAGGATTACCCCAGGGTTCTCCATTATCACCAGTGCTGTTTAACATCTATACAGCAAAAATAGCTGCAATCCAACCAACAGGATTGGGACGAACATTAACTTTTGCCGATGACTTGCTCATTTACAGGACTGGTTCAGATAGAAATGAAATGGTTGAAAGCATACATGAGACACTTCAAGCAGTTTCTAAATGGTGCGACGTAAACCAGCTCCAAGGTCAATCCCAACAAAGCCTGTATGCTTTGGAGCTCCTTGAATAACTGCATATTGAAAACATATCCTCCAGACATTACTCTCAGTGAACAGAAAATTGAAAGGCAGAACAAGTTGAAATACTTTGGAGTAACATTCGATCGTGGGCTAAACCACTGGAACGCATTCAAAACGAAGGGATGTGTATAGTCTTGGGCTGCACACGAGATAGCCCTATTGTGATGATGCGGCACATGCTTGGATTATGTCAATAAGATCCAAATATACGATGACCCAGGTAAAAGCATATATGCGTGTAACCACAGACTAAAGGCATCCCCTGCATCTGAACATAGATGACATCAAAGGAACAAGAATAAAGAGGGGGATGTCTTGGATGGCGCAGGCAGAGGCAACTGTTAGACAGGTGACCACAGTTGAAAATATATTCAAAGGAGAAGAATAGAGTAAGTCAGGTGAGAACTGGACGAACTACCAGCAAATCATCATCAGCCTTGATAGAGTGCAGAACTTGGGCCAATGGAGAGCAGAGCTGGAAATTGATCAGCTGATAAATGATCATGCTGGGGATGATGACGTCATTGTGTACACTGATGGGTCTGTAGTCTGTGGTGAGAAATCAGGGTGGAGCTTCTCTGCTAGAGTAAAGGGCAGAACCGTCGCTGAACATAGCGGGGCTTACATGATAACAACCTCCAGTATGAGAATGGAGGTAGAGGCAGTACTGCTGCCTTAAGATGGCTGTCTGAGAGTTATTAACAAAGGCAGTTATTGTATCAGACTCACAATCCATGCTTCGAAAGGTCCAAAATGGTTTGCTTCGACATGAATGAAAAACCTCCATAGAAGCATCGAATCTTCAAGAACTGATATGGATCTACTGTCCTGGTCATGCCGGGGTACGTGACAATGAAAGAGCTGACAGACTAGCTTCAAGAGCACCCATAAAAGGTGCATTGGCCATTGGTAAGGAAGAAATACTGAGGGCAAGTCATGTTCGTCTATTAGAGAATGACACGGCAATCGATGAATCATCAAGGCTAAGACTGCTGGAATTTGGCATCAAACGTAAGACCAGCAGGGATGGACGTATGAGAGGACGCATGCGGCGTGTGTACAACCAGTGCGCAACAGGAACAATTAGCATTCATGCCCTTCGACATTTGCTGAGGGAGACTGAGCCCCTATGGGTTTGCCCAGAGTGCACTGACGTCGATTCTGATCAACAATAACAATAACCCTCATCATTATACTGTAAGTTTGGCCATTGTTTGACCACTAGGGCGGGAGTAGGGGAGACAATCCCGTCACATACCCTCACCTCTCCCTGTATAGCATAGGTTTTCAGTTACCGTGTGTCACATCTCATATTCCGCACCAGACGTCCTTATTATCTTCTTATCCTTTTTTGTCCCCATGTCTGAATATCAGAGGATAAATTCCTTGTTAGTTCGGGAACTGGAGTGAGGAAGGGATGCCTCGTGCCATCATTTATCTGTTGACCGGTTGAGCACTTGATTATGAAAGTAACAGCATCAACCAACAGAAATGAAGTTCAATGGAATCATAATCGTAACCGGAAGCAAGGAAAGAAAACATTAAAATACTTGATGGGAGGTCACATCTATGAAGTCTTTGCAGTACATACGAGGAAGTTGAGGGGAACTGCGGTAAGACGTGGAGTACAATGGATGGGTTTGAAAAAAAAAATCGAAAAAAGGTGATTCGTCTTACGAGGACAAAGACAAAGAAAGTAGTCTACGTTACGGCCACAAGGCCTTCGTCAGGAAAAGAAAGACAGTGAAGGCTAGATAGGAGACATAAGAACTTAAATGAATATAAAAATAAATATAAAAAAAAAAATAAATAAAACTTAGGCACTTCCTTTTCAGCCAAGCGTGATAGGATTTCGATGCTTCGCCTTCAGGGAAGTACCTAGGTTTTATTTATTTATTTTTTATATTTATTTTTATATTCATTTAAGTTCTTATGTCTCCTATCTAGCCTTCACTGTCTTTCTTTTCCTGACGAAGGCCTTGTTGCCGTAACGTAGACTACTTTCTTTGTCTTTTGTCCTGGTAAGACGAATCACCTTTTTTCGATTTTTTTTCAAACCCATCCGCAGTACATAGGAAACGATCAAAATTATTAGAATAAATAAAACCGACAATAATCAGATTGCTTTAGTAGCTACAACCATTCAAAATACACAAATCTTGGTAATATATCCAGTTTGAGGAGATAATGATAATATCAAAATAAGATTATAAAATGGAAAAGGAGTTTTCATTGCGTTGAGAAATATATGGAAATAAAAAGGAAACAACTTGACACAAAAATAAGAATCTTCAACTCAAACGTGAGATCAGTCCGATTGTTTGATTCTGAAACATCAAGAAAAATGAAGGACAATCAAGAAATTACAGACTTTCATAAATGCATGACTGCGCAGACGACAATGATTAAAGTGGTACGACAAGACCACAGGTGTGGACCTAATGGACAGATCTAGACACATGCCAGTGGAAGAAGAAGCGAGGAGACAACGCCGGAGATGGCTAGGACATACACAGCAGACGATAATCACTGCAAGACCATTTTTATTTTATTTTTATTTTTAATGAAGACAAATATCCCATTTAACATGTGATGATATACGATATACTGTATATATATAGTGCCTCTAACTCAAGATTATCTGGAATCCCCACGGCAGTAGAAATAATGGAGACCGAAAAACACTTGCAGAAGAGAACTGAAGACAAGACATAAAAAGATAAAATAAAAAAACATGGAACAATCTTGAACGGATCGTACAGGATGGGAAGGCTTGGGTGTGAAGATGGTGAAGATATGTTTCCTATTAGAAGCAGAAGTATGATAAAAGAATAAATGAAAATACTAGCGATGATCATATAGATCAAGGACCTATGTTAGTGGACGGCAGTGCACAACAGACACACGCTTTTGTTCATAGTATTGTCAGGACGACCATTACACTACCTTGTCTAGAGATGAGGGCCGCTACAGGAAATGCGTCACAAAACTGCACCACACTAACATGCACCATCAATTTCATCTTGCACATGAATACGTTTATTTCCAACTATCCGGTCCTTGTCTAATCCTTTTTTTTTAATTCACGGAGAAAAGTTACGTGCTCGAGACCCGATGGGTTATAATGACAATACACAGTATCTATAATTTTAGATAGTTTATTCAGTACTGCAATGTGTTCATGCCATCATCCATCCTGTAGATGTAATAGGGATGTAACGATATATATATAACTTTTACGGTATCTACGTCACATCCTTGATATTTCGTGGAAGGTCACGGTGACTACAGGTGCTGGCCATCAAAGCACGTATACACTGCTTTGACAGCGCAGACTACGCTGGCTTGATCTTATCTATATGTCAACCTTTCTTTTCCTTTTCCGCTCGTTATTGTCTATGCGAAAAATTTGTTTTATATCCACGTAGTATTGCTAAATAATGTAATGTATGTGAGAATGTACCTGCATAGTAATGTGATGATGTGTATGCGAATGAGCAGATATACATAAAAATGTGCATCTCGAAGATGTGTCCTGCTACAGAAGTGCGTAAGAAATTATTATTATTATTTCATTTTCCCTCAAGAATGTACAGATATAACGAGAATATGTTATGTAATTTGTGTATTGATGTTTAATGACACATTCAAAAATGCAGATTAATTGCTGATGAACACATGAGTGAGTGTCGGGATAAAGAATGAAAGATAAAGGGCTGGATGGTCGGACAGACCTGGGTCCCAATTCTTTACCCTTTTAAATAAAGTTATGTCCATCTATCTCTCCTACTGATTCTGCTCTTGGGTTAAGGAAGGCAAAGAAATAACACCAAGTCTCACCTCCTTCAATATCATCATCATCATAACCCTCCACTCCCAAAGGAGCATAGGCCTTCAACAAACACATGCCAAGTCCTCCTGTCACGCGCCATCATCTCAAGTTCTTTCCACGTTCTCCTCATCATTTTCACCTCTGTTTCCAGCTCTCTTCTCCATGTGCTTCTTGGTCTACCTCTGCCTCTCTTGCCCTGGGGGTTCCAGAACAAGGACTGCCTTGTAATGCTATCAACAGGTTTCCTCAGTGTGTGTTCTATCCATCGCCATCGTCTTCTTCTCATCTCTTGTTCCACTTGCACTTGTCTAGTTCTTGTCATCAGATAGACGTTGGTAACCTTGTCATGCCATTTTAATCCCTCTATTCTACGCAAGCACCCATTTATGAAAATCTGTAGCTTTTTGGTTGTTTCCTTCAATAGCAGACTGTCAAATACTTCATAAGTTCTGATACCATGTCACCTAATCTGATTATGCTTGAAATAATAATTTTCTGTACGTTTTTTAATTTTATTTTTTTAATTTTAATTTAATTTAATTTTATTATAATGTTTGTTGAATTAACAATACTTAATTTTGATTATGACTGCAAACTGTAAACGCACGCTGTTAAATTACCTTTATAATGTTGCATGCCTCCATATTAATGCTTAAAGTAACATGTGGGAATGAAAGGATATAATATGCAAGATTGATGAGAGTGGAAGGGCAGAATGTTAGACGGGCCTGCGCGCCCAATACTTAACCCTTCGAAAATAAAGTTTGTTCGTTCGTTCGTTCGTTCGCCGCATGAAACATGGTCACATCCCCAAATATATTTTCTACGGGCAACTGGCAGATGGCAAAAGACCAGTCGGGCAACCGCCAGCTGAGGTTTAAAGATGTGTGCAAGAGAGACATGAAGGCAATGGATACAAATCCAGTAACCTGGGAGGATAAAGCTGCTTCATCGCACTACACGGCTGTGTCCTCTACGGCGACACATCGGATTGGTCGAAAAGAAGGTCTCACAACAAGTAGAAGATACAAGATCAGGCCGAAATGAACATCAAAACGGCAGTCGCTGACACTTGTCATCTTGTTAACAAGGAGGAGAAGGGTGGGAAAGTCAGGGATGTCTGGGATGACACACATTTCAGTATTCATCTGTCATCATCAAGATGCTTTACGATACACTAACATTCCCGTCATCCGTCACCAATCATTATATATTAATTTTTGTTCTTGTTATGTACTCGTACTGTCTATCTTTGTGCTTAAATTGTAGTCTTCTTACTTGTTATGGTGTAAATTGGGGCGGGGTGTGTGTGTGTGTGTGTGTGTGTGAAAGCTTGGTGTGTGTGTGTTAATATTTAAACATACTCTTTATTTGACAACAGTAATTCGTGTTACTAGAACCACACCAGACATTTATATTGCCACCATGCCCCTACAAACCATTACATACAAATTTGGTTCATGTTAAATTGTTATTGTTAATCAGACTCGACGTCATTGCACTCCAGGCAAACCCATAGGTGCGGAGTCTCCCGCAGCTAATGTCGAAGAGATTGAATGCTAATTGTTCCTGTTGCGCACTGATTGTGTACACGGCGGATGCGTACTCTCATACTTCCATTCCTCCTGGTCTTACGTTTGATGCCGAATTCCATAATCTTATTTGTTGTATATTTTTCCCTGCTTTGTTTTTGGTAGTTTCTCTACCTGCTTTTTAAAATGAAGCATTTCTGCCAGGTAGTAGTTTGTTTCCGGCTTCCTGAGCTCTTAGGGTGGTACGGCCGGCGTGTGTCCGTTAATGTTATTAATCGAAACTTAGAGCTTCCAGGTGTACTTGTTTCTCCATACACGTCCACCATGTTCGGTATCCACTGGTACTCTTGATATTGTCCGGAGCTGTTAACTGATGCCTGACGACACTTGGACATGCTGTGTGAGTCTTGCCGAGTATCATTTTGTAATGTCATTTAGTTTCAGTTCCGTTATACGCAGTTCTAACGACACTGCTACTAAAGTCACCTCTAGTGCTTCTATCAATGTCGATCTAGGGTCACCTTTTATTGAACGTAATGCTAGGTACTGAATCTTGTCTAGTCTAATCTTGTCACTTTGGCCTGTGTAGCCATATACTTTACTTCCATAATCTATTTTTCTTCAAATTAAAAATGTATAGAACACAACCACTGTCGTAGTGTTTGCACCGCATTCGTGTCTTTTCAAACACCTTTAGCTTGTTAATGCCAGATTCAGCCAGATTCAACAAGATTCAACCAGTTGATCTATATTTATTCCAGTTCAGTTCTTGGTCTAATGTCATGACTGGGTATAGGGTGGTTTGGGCTGCGCTACTGTTTTGCCCTGACAATCCACCTCTACTGAAGACCATTCCCGCTGACTTATTTTCATTTACCTGAAATCTCCACTTTGCTATTCATTGATATTCTACTACCCTTGATTGTTTATGCAGACCCTGACATAATTCGAGTAGATATGTCTTACTTTTGACAGCATCATTTGCAAACTGCAACATTGTATGTTTAATATTTTAAAATCTTTCACCTAAATTATTTACTATTGCGGTAAAACACACACGGAGATGATGCTGATCCTAGAGTAATAATTCTTGTACTGTACGTATGTCACCTTTACAATAATCTTTATTTTGTTTGAATCCTCCTATTGTACACCAGCAACTTTTAGAATCATTGTTATTATTATTGGAATCTGATTATTGTGCAATTTCATTTATGGAAGTTTAAGCTTTCTTGCATGCCGTTAATTTTGTTTTTCTCTGGCCATTAGAGTCATACATTTTAACTGTGTGCACATTTGATGAAACCCGTGGTGGACAAACCTTTGTTAAAAAAAAAATGTAAATTAATTTTTTAATCTTCAACGCAAATGTCGTCAATTTGAGTTGAAGATTCTTATCTTCCTGTTGGACTTGATGTCTCTTGACCTCCATATGTTTCCCAATGCAATAAAAGCGCCTCTTGCTTTTTGTATTCTTATTTTGTTATCACTATCTGTCCCTCCAACTTTGTCTATATTACTACCAAGATATGTGTACGATTCTACATCCTTTAGTGGTGTAACTTGTATCTTTAACAAATTCAATCTTGTTATCATTTCTTGCATTTATTCTCATAATCTTTGTCTTTTCCCTGTGTATTTTCAGGCCCACTTGTTCTGACCTCTCATCGAGAATTTTCATTTTCTCTTGCATCTGATTATGGTTATGGGACAGAAGAGCCAAGTCTGCAAAATCCAGATCATCAAGCTGTTTAGTCAGATTCCACTGGATTCCATTTCTGTTGTGTGATGTCGATGTTTTCATAACCCAATCTATTGCTAGTAAGAAAAGAAATGGAGACAAGAGGCATCCCTGTCTCACTCCCGTTCTTATCCTAACAGTTCTGCAAGTTGTCCTTCATGAAGAACTCTGCATGTCGTGTCTTCATAGGTCTTCCTTATTAAGTTAATGATCTTCATGGGAACTCCATAATGCCTCATCAGTTTCCAAAGTGATTCTCTGTCTACACTGTCAAATGCCTTTTCATAGTCCACCAATCCGATGTAAAGCGGTGAATTCCATTCCAGACTTTCTTCAACTATTATTCTCAATGTGGCTATCTGGTCTGTACAGGATCTGTTTTCAATGCATACATCGGTTTTCAAAATATGTAAAGTAGTATAGCTTCGACATTTAAATGGAAACTTACCTCTTTGACGATGGAGTTTAGGAAGGAGACAAGAGGGGAACTGTGGACAGAGTCTCCCGTCCAACAATTAACGTTACGGTTATTCTTGTTTTCGTCAGGTGGCTGAAAACATGGCACAACAACACACTATAGAATAGCCAGTAATATCGCAAAGTTGTAGGTTTTATAGGGTCTGACAACAATAAACACTAGTGGGATCTACGATACCTGGTATATCGTAAGTTGGTGGGTGTTATAGGGTCTGACAACAAGAAACACTAGTGGGATCTACAATACCTGGTAATATCGTGAGGTTGTGGGTTTAATAGGGTCTGACAACATATACACTAGTGGGATCTACTGTGACCGTTGGGGTCGACAGAGTGTAGTCTCAGATACACGTGATAGATATAGTGAGTTCGTCTATTACTCCTTTATTGACACACTGTCTGTTGACCTCACAATACGATTATAAAGTACTTATGCTCACACCTGAGGTCTTTCAATTCTTTATGTTGCGTACTTCCCAATAGTTGAACATACGTATATGATTGGATCGTTGATGAACAAAACATATGTACATGATTGGATCGTTGAAGAACAAAACACATGTACATGATTGGATCATTGATGAACAAAACATATGTACATGATTGGATCGTTGATGAACAAAACATATGTACATGATTGGATTCGTTGATGAACAAAACATATGTACATGATTGGATCGTTGAAGAACAAAACACATGTACATGATTGGATCATTGATGAACAAAACATATGTACATGATTGGATTCATTGATGAACAAAACATATGTACGTGATTGGATTCGTTGATGAACAAAACATATGTACATGATTGGATTCGTTGATGAACAAAACATATGTACATGATTGGATCGTTGAAGAACAAAACACATGTACAGGATTGGATCATTGATGAACAAAACATATGTACATGATTGGATTCATTGATGAACAAAACATATGTACATGATTGGATTCGTTGATGAACAAAACATATGTACATGATTGGATTCGTTGATGAACAAAACATATGTACATGATTGGATCGTTGAAGAACAAAACACATGTACATGATTGGATCATTGATGAACAAAACATATGTACATGATTGGATTCATTGATGAACAAAACATATGTACATGATTGGATTCGTTGATGAACAAAACATATGTACATGATTGGATTCGTTGATGACTAAGACATATGTACATGATTGGATCGTTGATGAACAAAACACATGTACATGATTGGATCATTGATGAACAAAACATATGTACATGATTGGATCGTTGATGAACAAAACATATGTACATGATTGGATCGTTGATGAACAAAACATATGTACATGATTGGATCGTTGATGAACAAAACATATGTACATGATTGGATCGTTGATGAACAAAACACATGTACATGATTGGATCGTTGATGAACAAAACATATGTACATGATTGGATTCGTTGAAGAACAAAACACATGTAGACATCATCTTTATATGCATGTAGTAATACAGTTCTTTCTCTCTGGTTACTCTTATGTCACTTGTTACTCTGCTTACAGTGTTTTGCGTTTCTATCTCGTTCTTGCTATGTTTTGTCTGAACTACTTTTCCTTGTTCTACTGTCTATCTTTCTCTCTCTATCTCTCAATCAAATTCTATGAGGTCTGGGTGTTGCTTGAAAGTATCATTTCTGACCGGACTATCCCGGGGAACTTAATTTGATTTCAAGACTGCGACTTCAACCCGAACTGATTTACAAGGCTTAAAGTTCGTAATTAGAGAGACACGTACTTTGTTTTTAGTGGATCACTCCATCCACTGAAATAACACACAGTACTGGTTCTCACTGAAAACTCTGCACTAGACATAATCATCTCTTGAGTTCTGTTGTCTCGTGTTTGCTTTGATTTTTGTTTCCACAGATCGCTTTGGCACAAACACATTTCAAAGCGTCCACTCTAAAAGAAAAACTCATCAACTGAGTTTTCTTTCTGATCCTTCCACAATGAAGACCAGACTCGAACTGATTGAACGCACACCTAGTTGCGCTATCTTCCTATCTCTCAAGTGATAACATGAAACTCATGTTCAGTTCTTCCTGAGTAAATCTCACCTAACCACACGGTCTCTCCTTATCTATTGCCCTTTCTAACTGTCCAAAACCCCAAGGGGAATAACTCTTTTCCCCACTATACTCTTGTCATGCCTATTTCCCTCTTTCTAACTGTTTAAGCCCCTTTGTAAAAATCCGGTTACACTACGATAACTGGTAATTTCGTAAAGCTGTGCGTTTTATAGGGTCTTTCTTCTTCTTCGTACACTCTCAGACGTCGTCCACCCTCAGACGTTCACTTGAATTTTCTCAAAGAAAGCAGTAGTCAGTTTGAGGCCACCTGAATCACCCAAAGCTTTTCCACGAAAGGAACTGGCGTCGGCCATATGCGCTTTCTCTGTACCGCTTATAAGGGGCAACTTTGAAGCAGATGTTCAGCAGCCATTTTACCAGTGCCACAGTTACACTGATCGGTAGTTCCTATCTTTAGCTTGTTGAATAGATGGTATCTCAATCTGTTGTGGCCAGTGTTGAATAGATGGTATCTCAATCTGTTGTGGCCAGTGTTGAATAGATGGTATCTCAATCTGTTGTGGCCAGTGTTGAATAGATGGTATCTCAATCTGTTGTGGCCAGTGTTGAATAGATGGTATCTCAATCTGTTGTGGCCAGTGTTGAATAGATGGTATCTCAATCTGTTGTGGCCAGTGTTGAATAGATGGTATCTCAATCTGTTGTGGCCAGTGTTGAATAGATGGTATCTCAATCTGTTGTGGCCAGTGTTGAATAGATGGTATCACAATCTGTTGTGGCCAGTGTTGAATAGATGGTATCTCAATCTGTTGTGGCCAGTGTTGAATAGATGGTATCTCAATCTGTTGTGGCCAGTGTTGAATAGATGGTATCTCAATCTGTTGTGGCCAGTGTTGAATAGATGGTATCTCAATCTGTTGTGGCCAGTGTTGAATAGATGGTATCACAATCTGTTGTGGCCAGTGTTGAATAGATGGTATCTCAATCTGTTGTGGCCAGTGTTGAATAGATGGTATCTCAATCTGTTGTGGCCAGTGTTGAATAGATGGTATCTCAATCTGTTGTGGCCAGTGTTGAATAGATGGTATCTCAATCTGTTGTGGCCAGTGTTGAATAGATGGTATCTCAATCTGTTGTGGCCAGTGTTGAATAGATGGTATCTCAATCTGTTGTGGCCAGTGTTGAATAGATGGTATCTCAATCTGTTGTGGCCAGTGTTGAATAGATGTTATCTCAATCTGTTGTGGCCAGTGGTGAATAGATGGTATCTCAATCTGTTGTGGCCAGTGTTGAATAGATGGTATCTCAATCTGTTGTGGCCAGTGTTGAATAGATGGTATCTCAATCTGTTGTGGCCAGTGTTGAATAGATGGTATCTCAATCTGTTGTGGCCAGTGTTGAATAGATGGTATCTCAATCTGTTGTGGCCAGTGTTGAATAGATGGTATCTCAATCTGTTGTGGCCAGTGTTGAATAGATGGTATCTCAATCTGTTGTGGCCAGTGTTGAATAGATGGTATCTCAATCTGTGGCCAGTGTGGCCAATCTGTGTTGAATAGATGGTATCTCAATCTGTTGTGGCCAGTGTTGAATAGATGGTATCTCAATCTGTTGTGGCCAGTGTTGAATAGATGGTATCTCAATCTGTTGTGGCCAGTGTTGAATAGATGGTATCTCAATCTGTTGTGGCCAGTGTTGAATAGATGGTATCACAATCTGTTGTGGCCAGTGTTGAATAGATGGTATCTCAATCTGTTGTGGCCAGTGTTGAATAGATGGTATCTCAATCTGTTGTGGCCAGTGTTGAATAGATGGTATCTCAATCTGTTGTGGCCAGTGTTGAATAGATGGTATCACAATCTGTTGTGGCCAGTGTTGAATAGATGGTATCTCAATCTGTTGTGGCCAGTGTTGAATAGATGGTATCACAATCTGTTGTGGCCAGTGTTGAATAGATGGTATCTCAATCTGTTGTGGCCAGTGTTGAATAGATGGTATCTCAATCTGTTGTGGCCAGTGTTGAATAGATGGTATCTCAGTCTGTTGTGGCCAGTGTTGAATAGATGGTATCTCAATCTGTTGTGGCCAGTGCGGTGTCTGAAGATTACTACTTGATCTCTTCTGTGGAGCTGGTAGTAAGCATCATTGTGTGTGTGTGACCTGTGTCTGACAACAATATACACTTTATGTTATATACACTAGTGGGATCTACGATGCCTGGTAATATCGTATCATATCATAATAATAGCCCCTTCAGTCATAACTAAGTATATGAATACGCCCCTGAGGTGACAGCCCTCACCTGCTTATTTTCCTGGTGTTTCTTTCGACGTTTTCTCCTCTCTTCTGCTTGCTGTGAGAGCTTCTTTTCGCCCAGGCTGCGGTGGTGCAGTAAATAGCATCGTAACTTGGTGCGATTGGCAGCTTCATCCTCACAGGTTGCTGGATTTATGTCCAGTGCCCTCTTGTGGCTCTTGCACACATCTTTCATTGTCTTTGAATCTCAGCTCCGGTCGCCCAACTGTTCTTATGCTATCTGCCAGTTGTTCGTAGACGATATCTTTCTGGATGCGACCATCTTCCATGCGACGGACATGGCCAAACCAGCGCAGTCTGCGCTAAGCAGTGTAAACATGCTTTGAAGGCCAGCATGTGACAACATCTCGACATTTGTCGCTTTGCCGTTTAAACGAAATACCGAGGATATGGCGTAGACACCGTAGATGGAAGATATTGAGCCTTCTTTCTTGCTTAGCGTAGGTTGTCCACGTCTCGCTGCCATATAGAAGTGTGGCAATATCGTATAGTTCTATCCAACAGATGTCCTAAAGTTATGTGCTATCCAAGAGATGTCTTAAATATCTGTGCTATCCAACATATATTCTAAATGTCTGTGCTGTCCAACAGATAACCTAAAAGACTGTGCTATCGAAGGGATGTCTCAAATGTCTGTGCTATCCGACAGATGTCCTAAATGTCTGTGCTATCCAACAGATATAAAAAATGACTGCTAACCAAGCGATGTCTTAATTGACTGTTATCCAATAGATGTGTAAAATGTCTGTGCTGTTCAAGAGATAGAGAACAATTGATGTTTTATACATGAAAATACAGCGTGTTGTGCAGGTATGTCTGTAGTTCGAGACTAGTTGTCGTATCAGTCAATACTAGGAACTTGTCTCGTGTGGTTCCCGGAGGGAGGGGGGTCCCTAATGAGACAAAAGATAGGTCTACAACTTCCACTATGCATGTGGTAAGAGGTGACAACTGCAGGTTGTGCATGGCGCCAGAAACCTCATCATTTAAAACAATTTGTTATGGAAACCCTCACTGCAAGATGACTTGGTGTAGCTTCCTGTCTGTGAGCTACTAACGTTGTTGTCTGTGAGCTACTAACGTTGTTGTCTGTGAGCTACTAACGTTGTTGTCTGTGAGCTACTAACGTTGTTGTCTGTGAGCTACTAACGTTGTTGTCTGTGAGCTACTAACGTTGTTGTCTGTGAGCTACTAACGTTGTTGTCTGTGAGCTACTAACGTTGTTGTCTGTGAGCTACTAACGTTGTTGTCTGTGAGCTACTAACTACTAACGTTGTTGTCTGTGAGCTACTAACGTTGTTGTCTGTGAGCTACTAACGTTGTTGTCTGTGAGCTACTAACGTTGTTGTCTGTGAGCTACTAACGTTGTTGTCTGTGAGCTACTAACGTTGTTGTCTGTGAGCTACTAACGTTGTTGTCTGTGAGCTACTAACGTTGTTGTTGTGAGTACCTGTGAGCTACTAACGTTTGTTGTCTGTGAGCTACTAACGTTGTTGTCTGTGAGCTACTAACGTTGTTGTCTGTGAGCTACTAACGTTGTTGTCTGTGAGCTACTAACGTTGTTGTCTGTGAGCTACTAACGTTGTTGTCTGTGAGCTACTAACGTTGTTGTCTGTGAGCTACTAACGTTGTTGTCTGTGAGCTACTAACGTTGTTGTCTGTGAGCTACTAACGTTGTTGTCTGTGAGCTACTAACGTTGTTGTCTGTGAGCTACTAACGTTGTTGTCTCATGCTCCTTAACGAGCGAAGAAGGGAAAGAACAATAGTAAACTGGTTGTATGTGCGACTATGTTGATGAAACAAAGCATGACATAACGTTAGGTGTTGTATGTGCGACTATGTTGATGAAACAAAGCATGACATAACGTTAGGTGTTGTATGTGCGACTATGTTGATGAAACAAAGCATGACAGAACGTTAGGTGTTGTATGTGCGACTATGTTGATGAAACAAAGCATGACAGAACGTTAGGTGTTGTATGTGCGACTATGTTGATGAAACAAAGCATGACATAACGTTAGGTGTTGTATGTGCGACTATGTTGATGAAACAAAGCATGACAGAACGTTAGGTGTTGTATGTGCGAGTATGTTGATGAAACAAAGCATGACATAACGTTAGGTGTTGTATGTGCGAGTATGTTGATGAAACAAAGCATGACATAACGTTAGGTGTTGTATGTGCGACTATGTTGATGAAACAAAGCATGACATAACGTTAGGTGTTGTATGTGCGACTATGTTGATGAAACAAAGCATGACAGAACGTTAGGTGTTGTATGTGCGACTATGTTGATGAAACAAAGCATGACAGAACGTTAGGTGTTGTATGTGCGACTATGTTGATGAAACAAAGCATGACATAACGTTAGGTGTTGTATGTGCGACTATGTTGATGAAACAAAGCATGACATAACGTTAGGTGTTGTATGTGCGACTATGTTGATGAAACAAAGCATGACATAACGTTAGGTGTTGTATGTGCGACTATGTTGATGAAACAAAGCATGACATAACGTTAGGTGTTGTATGTGCGACTATGTTGATGAAACAAAGCATGACAGAACGTTAGGTGTTGTTTGTGCGACTATGTTGATGAAACAAAGCATGACATAACGTTAGGTGTTGTATGTGCGACTATGTTGATGAAACAAAGCATGACATAACGTTAGGTGTTGTATGTGCGACTATGTTGATGAAACAAAGCATGACATAACGTTAGGTGTTGTATGTGCGACTATGTTGATGAAACAAAGCATGACAGAACGTTAGGTGTTGTATGTGCGACTATGTTGATGAAACAAAGCATGACATAACGTTAGGTGTTGTATGTGCGACTATGTTGATGAAACAAAGCATGACATAACGTTAGGTGTTGTATGTGCGACTATGTTGATGAAACAAAGCATGACATAACGTTAGGTGTTGTATGTGCGACTATGTTGATGAAAACAAAGCATGACATAACGTTAGGTGTTGTATGTGCGACTATGTTGATGAAACAAAGCATGACATAACGTTAGGTGTTGTATGTGCGACTATGTTGATGAAACAAAGCATGACATAACGTTAGGTGTTGTATGTGCGACTATGTTGATGAAACAAAGCATGACATAACGTTAGGTGTTGTATGTGCGACTATGTTGATGAAACAAAGCATGACAGAACGTTAGGTGTTGTATGTGCGACTATGTTGATGAAACAAAGCATGACAGAACGTTAGGTGTTGTATGTGCGACTATGTTGATGAAACAAAGCATGACATAACGTTAGGTGTTGTATGTGCGACTATGTTGATGAAACAAAGCATGACATAACGTTAGGTGTTGTATGTGCGACTATGTTGATGAAACAAAGCATGACATAAAGATAGGTGTTGTATGTGCGACTATGTTGATGAAACAAAGCATGACATAACGTTAGGTGTTGTATGTGCGACTATGTTGATGAAACAAAGCATGACATAACGTTAGGTGTTGTATGTGCGACTATGTTGATGAAACAAAGCATGACATAACGTTAGGTGTTGTATGTGCGACTATGTTGATGAAACAAAGCATGACATAACGTTAGGTGTTGTATGTGCGACTATGTTGATGAAACAAAGCATGACATAACGTTAGGTGTTGTATGTGCGACTATGTTGATGAAACAAAGCATGACATAACGTTAGGTGTTGTATGTGCGACTATGTTGATGAAACAAAGCATGACATAACGTTAGGTGTTGTATGTGCGACTATGTTGATGAAACAAAGCATGACATAACGTTAGGTGTTGTATGTGCGACTATGTTGATGAAACAAAGCATGACATAACGTTAGGTGTTGTATGTGCGACTATGTTGATGAAACAAAGCATGACAGAACGTTAGGTGTTGTATGTGCGAGTATGTTGATGAAACAAAGCATGACATAACGTTAGGTGTTGTATGTGCGACTATGTTGATGAAACAAAGCATGACATAACGTTAGGTGTTGTATGTGCGACTATGTTGATGAAACAAAGCATGACATAACGTTAGGTGTTGTATGTGCGACTATGTTGATGAAACAAAGCATGACATAACGTTAGGTGTTGTATGTGCGACTATGTTGATGAAACAAAGCATGACAGAACGTTAGGTGTTGTATGTGCGACTATGTTGATGAAACAAAGCATGACATAACGTTAGGTGTTGTATGTGCGACTATGTTGATGAAACAAAGCATGACAGAAACGTTAGGTGTTGTTGTATATGTGAAACAAAGCATGACATAAAAACGTTAGGTGTTGTGATGTTGCGCAAAGCATGATGATGAAACAAAGCATGAATAACGTTAGGTGTTGTATGTGCGACTATGTTGATGAAAACAATGCATGACAGAACGTTAGGTGTTGTATGTGCGACTATGTTGATGAAACAAAGCATGACAGAACGTTAGGTGTTGTATGTGCGACTATGTTGATGAAACAAAGCATGACATAACGTTAGGTGTTGTATGTGCGACTATGTTGATGAAACAAAGCATGACATAACGTTATGTGTTGTATGTGCGACTATGTTGATGAAACAAAGCATGACATAACGTTAGGTGTTGTATGTGCGACTATGTTGATGAAACAAAGCATGACATAACGTTAGGTGTTGTATGTGCGACTATGTTGATGAAACAAAGCATGACATAACGTTAGGTGTTGTATGTGCGACTATGTTGATGAAACAAAGCATGACATAACGTTAGGTGTTGTAATGTGCGACTATGTTGATGAAACAAAGCATGACAGAACGTTAGGTGTTGTATGTGCGACTATGTTGATGAAACAAAGCATGACAGAACGTTAGGTGTTGTATGTGCGACTATGTTGATGAACAGAACGTTAGGTGTTGTATGTGCGACTATGTTGATGAAACAAAGCATGACAGAACGTTAGGTGTTGTATGTGCGACTATGTTGATGAAACAAAGCATGACATAACGTTAGGTGTTGTATGTGCGACTATGTTGATGAAACAAAGCATGACAGAACGTTAGGTGTTGTATGTGCGACTATGTTGATGAAACAAAGCATGACAGAACGTTAGGTGTTGTATGTGCGACTATGTTGATGAAACAAAGCATGACAGAACGTTAGGTGTTGTATGTGCGACTATGTTGATGAAACAAAGCATGACAGAACGTTAGGTGTTGTATGTGCGACTATGTTGATGAAACAAAGCATGACGAAACGTTAGGTGTTGTATGTGCGACTATGTTGATGAAACAAAGCATGACAGAACGTTAGGTGTTGTATGTGCGACTATGTTGATGAAACAAAGCATGACAGAACGTTAGGTGTTGTATGTGCGACTATGTTGATGAAACAAAGCATGACATAACGTTAGGTGTTGTATGTGCGACTATGTTGATGAAACAAAGCATGACAGAACGTTAGGTGTTGTATGTGCGACTATGTTGATGAAACAAAGCATGACATAACGTTAGGTGTTGTATGTGCGACTATGTTGATGAAACAAAGCATGACAGAACGTTAGGTGTTGTATGTGCGACTATGTTGATGAAACAAAGCATTGACAGAACGTTAGGTGTTGTATGTGCGACTATGTTGATGAAACAAAGCATGACAGAACGTTAGGTGTTGTATGTGCGACTATGTTGATGAAACAAAGCATGACATAAACATTAGGTGTTGTATGTGCGACTATGTTGATGAAACAAAGCATGACATAACGTTAGGTGTTGTATGTGCGGACTATGTTGATGAAACAAAGCATGACATAACGTTTAGGTGTTGTATGTGCGACTATGTTGATGAAACAAAGCATGACATAACGTTAGGTGTTGTATGTGCGACTATGTTGATGAAACAAAGCATGACAGAACGTTAGGTGTTGTATGTGCGACTATGTTGATGAAAACAGAGCATGAAACTACGGTAGGTGTTGTATGTGCGACTATGTTGATGAAACAGAGCATGACATAACGTTAGGTGTTGTATGTGCGACTATGTTGATGAAACAAAGCATGACATAACGTTAGGTGTTGTATGTGCGACTATGTTGATGAAAACAAAGCATGACATAACGTTAGGTGTTGTATGTGCGACTATGTTGATGAAACAAAGCATGACAGAACGTTAGGTGTTGTATGTGCGACTATGTTGATGAAACAAAAGCATGACATAACGTTAGGTGTTGTATGTGCGACTTTGTTGATGAAACAAAGCATGACAGAACGTTAGGTGTTGTATGTGCGACTATGTTGATGAAGCAAAAGCATGACAGAAACGTTAGGTGTTGTATGTGCGACTATGTTGATGAAACAAAGCATGACAGAACGTTAGGTGTTTGTATGTGCGACTATGTTGATGAAACAAAGCATGACAGAAACGTTAGGTGTTGTATGTGCGACTATGTTGATGAAACAAATGCATGACATAACGTTAGGTGTTGTATGTGCGACTATGTTGATGAAAACAAAGCATGGCCATAACGTTAGGTGTTGTATGTGCGACTATGTTGATGAAACAAAGCATGACAGAACGTAGGTGTTGTATGTGCGACTATGTTGATGAAACAAAGCATGACAGAACGGTAGGTGTTGTATGTGCGACTATGTTGATGAAACAAAGCATGACAGAAACGTTTTAGGTGTTGTATGTGCGACTATGTTGATGAAACAAAAAGCATGACAGAAACGTTAGGTGTTGTATGTGCGACTATGTTTTGATGAAACAAAGCATGACATAACGTTAGGTGTTGTATGTGAGACTATGTTGATGAAACAAAGCATGACATAACGTTAGGTGTTGTTGTGCGACTATGTTGATGAAACAAAGCATGACATAAAACGTTAGGTGTTGTATGTTTGCGACTATGTTGATGAAACAAACATGACATAACGTTAGGTGTTGTATGTGCGACTATGTTGATGAAACAAAGCATGACATAACGTTAGGTGTTGTATGTGCGACTATGTTGATGAAACAAAGCATGACATAACGTTAGGTGTTGTATGTGCGACTATTGTTGATGAAACAAAGCATGACATAACGTTAGGTGTAGTATGTGCGACTATGTTGATGAAACAAAAAGCATGACATAACGTTAGGTGTTGTATGTGCGACTATGTTTGATGAAACAAAGCATGACATAACGTTAGGTGTTTGTATGTGCGACTATGTTGATGAAACAAAGCATGACATAACGTTAGTGTTGTATGTGCGACTATGTTGATGAAACAAAGCATGACATAACGTTAGGTGTTGTATGTGCGACTGTGTTGATGAACCTAAGCATGACAAAACGTTAGGTGTTGTATGTGCGACTAGACAGAACGTTAGGTGTTGTATGTGCGACTATGTTGATGAAGCAAAGCATGACAGAACGTTAGGTGTTGTATGTGCGACTATGTTGATGAAACAAAGCATGACAGAACGTTAGGTGTTGTATGTGCGACTATGTTGATGAAGCAAAGCATGACAGAACGTTAGGTGTTGTATGTGCGACTATGTTGATGAAACAAAGCATGACATAACGTTAGGTGTTGTATGTGCGACTATGTTGATGAAACAAAGCATGACAGAACGTTAGGTGTTGTATGTGCGACTATGTTGATGAAACAAAGCATGACAGAACGTTAGGTGTTGTATGTGCGACTATGTTGATGAAACAAAGCATGACAGAACGTTAGGTGTTGTATGTGCGACTATGTTGATGAAGCAAAGCATGACAGAACGTTAGGTGTTGTATGTGCGACTATGTTGATGAAACAAAGCATGACAGAACGTTAGGTGTTGTATGTGCGACTATGTTGATGAAACAAAGCATGACAGAACGTTAGGTGTTGTATGTGCGACTATGTTGATGAAACAAAGCATGACAGAACGTTAGGTGTTGTATGTGCGACTATGTTGATGAAACAAAGCATGACAGAACGTTAGGTGTTGTATGTGCGACTATGTTGATGAAACAAAGCATGACAGAACGTTAGGTGTTGTATGTGCGACTATGTTGATGAAACAAAGCATGACAGAACGTTAGGTGTTGTATGTGCGACTATGTTGATGAAACAAAGCATGACAGAACGTTAGGTGTTGTATGTGCGACTATGTTGATGAAACAAAGCATGACAGAACGTTAGGTGTTGTATGTGCGACTGTGTTGATGAAACAAAGCATGACAGAACGTTAGGTGTTGTATGTGCGACTATGTTGATGAAACAAAGCATGACAGAACGTTAGGTGTTGTATGTGCGACTATGTTGATGAAACAAAGCATGACAGAACGTTAGGTGTTGTATGTGCGACTATGTTGATGAAACAAAGCATGACAGAACGTTAGGTGTTGTATGTGCGACTATGTTGATGAAACAAAGCATGACAGAACGTTAGGTGTTGTATGTGCGACTATGTTGATGAAACAAAGCATGACATAACGTTAGGTGTTGTATGTGCGACTATGTTGATGAAACAAAGCATGACAGAACGTTAGGTGTTGTATGTGCGACTATGTTGATGAAACAAAGCATGACATAACGTTAGGTGTTGTATGTGCGACTATGTTGATGAAACAAAGCATGACAGAACGTTAGGTGTTGTATGTGCGACTATGTTGATGAAACAAAGCATGACAGAACGTTAGGTGTTGTATGTGCGACTATGTTGATGAAACAAAGCATGACAGAACGTTAGGTGTTGTATGTGCGACTATGTTGATGAAACAAAGCATGACATAACATTAGGTGTTGTATGTGCGACTATGTTGATGAAACAAAGCATGACAGAACGTTACGTGTTGTATGTGCGACTATGTTGATGAAACAAAGCATGACATAACGTTAGGTGTTGTATGTGCGACTATGTTGATGAAACAAAGCATGACAGAACGTTAGGTGTTGTATGTGCGACTATGTTGATGAAACAAAGCATGACAGAACGTTAGGTGTTGTATGTGCGACTATGTTGATGAAACAAAGCATGACATAACGTTAGGTGTTGTATGTGCGACTATGTTGATGAAACAAAGCATGACATAACGTTAGGTGTTGTATGTGCGACTATGTTGATGAAACAAAGCATGACATAACGTTAGGTGTTGTATGTGCGACTATGTTGATGAAACAAAGCATGACATAACGTTAGGTAACATCACTTTTAAGAGCTGACACACCAGAAAACCCGTTATGGAAAACCAACTTACCGCGTCATAGTTGACTTCTGCAGGAGCATTAGGGTTAGGCGTCATGGTGACCTTACGACTGGGGATTCGATAAGAAGATTGACGTGTCATATCTGGAGGCTGTTGAAGAAGAAAAATCATAGACTAGGAACATGTTATCAACGACACTACTACTGCTTCCACCCATGACAACATCAAGTGTAACCCAATTGTCGTAGATTTGCGATAGGTGAATTAAGACTTAGATTTGGTCCCTTCTGAATAGCAATAGAAACAGGTGATATCTCAGTGATATATAGGTAGGAATAGATTTCACGAGTGAGATGGAGGAAATATATTAGAGTCGGTCTCTGACCCTCGAGATGATTTCTCTCAGTCAGCCTATCATCTACAACAGATTAAGATTTTATCAGACCGTCTAGTATAATATATATATTAATATATATTATATATATATATATATATATATATATATATATATATATATATATATATATATATATATATATATATATATATTAATATATATATCTCACATACACACACACATAAGTGACTACAATAGACACACAGACGTGAAACTATGACAATGAAAATATAGATAATTGGGAACGAACTGACCGACACACTGGAATAAGTTTAAGTGAATTTTAATTATCAGACTAAAATTCCATCACAACACATAAAAATTACATCAAAAACATATACAAATAGTCATAAAGTCAATGAATTGCTACAAGAATGATAGACCCATTGGTATGATCCTTTCCCTCGATGTATAGCCCACAGTCCTGTTAGAAAAAAAGTGATAGCCCCAAAGAGTCACGGATACATCTGCTGTAGTCTAATGATTTTCCCCTTTAAAGGTGTTAACAGACTTTGATATTGGTATGATCTATCCTAAGGAAAATATTGTTAGCAACAAGACTTGCATAAATAAATACAAAGTGGGTGAAATTTGGTATACCATAAAAGAGTCACTCGTTCCTGCTTTCTCTCTGTTCATTCATCAGGGCCCTGACATACATTCTTACCTACAATCGTGCTGTTGTTCGCCGTCTGGCGCAAACTTTAGGACACCCACACACGTTAGTCTATCTTTCTTTTAATGAAGCGGATCCCAGCTCTGCAGATTTTTGGGGTTCATCCAATAGATCCGGGGAGCGTCCTCTTCATGCGAATATTTTTCAGACTAAGGTTAGTGTCACTTGACTCACGAGGTAAGAATTAGTTTTAAGCGGGCTCATCATGTGAGAATCACGAGGTTTCCACTACTTAGGAAAATGTCAGGTTTGTAACTTCGATCAAATGTAAAATTCTTGGTCACATCACAATTTGTCAACAATGTCAGAAAAAGTTATTGATTGAAATATTTTACTTGCCACACGGGCTGAAATGTACTTGAGTTGTTCTCAGGAAGAATTAAATCTGGCGCGATAGGCCCGTTATTTCATTTAATCTTAGTGTTTATGAAATGGGTACTCTGTCGTTCTGGATGCCAACGCAATGCCAGACAGGTTTTACTTTATACACCCAAGTCTTTAAGAAAAATGTTTTAGTTCTTCACAGATATTTCTCATGTACTAAAACGCTGGTATAGTTGGGCTACCCCAGTTTCACTGAATAAAGAGAAAACAACATATAAAATACATAAACATACTATTCCTCGGTTATAACTTACATTATAAACTGCAAGCGTAGAGCTGGTCTTACCGTTTAAATTCCCGTGAAATAAGTTATATTAATAGAATCATACTGTTACGGTATATGATATTAACGCCGTCTGCTAAAGGTTACCAGACGTGCAATTATAAAGGTTAAGGCATTTAATATATTGCGATAGAGGTTTCAATTTTGAACGCTTTAGACACGATCGATTATGACGTGTATAGAGTTGTTTAGGACACAGTCGGTAACTAAGAAACGCTACCCTTTTCACATTGACCGTCAAGCTGTTAAGACGCGTCTGACTCTCCTTCCAATGTTGGGCATGGTATTGCCATACAGATATATTTTATGCAAGTACGGACATGGGTCAGTCCATTGCTATTACGAAGATTTGAAATGATTAAAGGTCAGTACGAAGTGAAAAATTAAGGAAGGATGAATTACAGTCCATAGTATTTGATTTTGCCAGACTCATAGACTCACTGTCGGCCGTTGGAAACCCCAACCGCGCGTGCATACAGCTATGACAATCTGCATACAGTAATTTGATTATTGGACAAGGACTGATAGGATATCTACATATCTATGCCATATATTTTCAAGTTATAATATGTACCTTTGTGATCAACATGCATGAATCGTCTTGACGTGTAATCTGTATTAAATAATTGTGGACTCAATGGAACCGACTTGTCACATCAATCGTATTCCAAGGTTCAATTATTATTCAGAATCTTCCACCCCTGCATTCGCGTAATCTTACATAGAAGGCACGATACACGATCACTCAAGAATATCAAGAAGATAAAACAATGGCCAGAATTTATAATTACTTTATTGACATTATATGGAACATTGTTCAGAGCTAACCAAACCACTACTTGCAACAGACCACTTGCAACAGTGGTGTCCGGTGTCTGGGGATCGACAAAAAAAAATTTCTGAATGACTTTCGAATGAAATGTTTACGATCAAGTTACGATCACATGATGTGCTGAATTATGACCTATGACGCAGTACTCAGTCTAATGCCTAACAACGCGACGTCACTGAAATTCGTGTAGGTGAAACTATCGGAGAAAAACTGAAGTCGTTCTTTTAAGCCTAACCAAGGGAAAAATAAGTCATTTGAAGCAGACACAAGAAATGGACTACAGGAGCAGGCAGTCAAGGGCATTAGCCTAGCTGTTGACGACCTATAGCACTGACCGAAGCAACGGGAAAGATAAGTCTAGCTGTTTAAATTGTCGTCATTGCAAAACCGTAATACTGAGTCCATTTCGCTTTGATTAGGCATGTCTATGTATTTTCATGTATATATGTTAAATTTGTTTTCCATCGTATGTATTTGTTGTTAATTCGTGGGCCGGTTGGAGAGGGAACTGAAATCTCTGGGAATGTCGCGAACAGCTGACCACCTAGATTTCAGTCGTTCTTAGGGAACTTAAACGATCGCACTTTTGGAAGCCCATTGAGGTTGCCATTGGACAGTCTGTCCAAATTTGCTACCGTTTGACAATTTGCGTTAGCTGTACTGTCCCGTAGATAATTGGTGTATTTTATTCGTATTCAGTTAATAATTTTATTCAGTTCTGTACCATGTTCGTCACTATTTCGTCCATTCTCCTCTGACTATCATTTATTTTATGATTATTAAATTTTCGTCCGTTATGAGTCCTGTGACGTCATCATTTTTCGCAGTCATTTTTATTTTTTGTGTACTTTGAATATTAAGTTGACCTCGGGTCAGACCATGACCTTTCATTTGGTCTGTGACATTTCCGCTTATTTTATTTAGTTCATAAATTCATTTTTAATTGTGAAAATGTCTTGTTTGCGTCTTGACATTGTTTGTACCCTTTAGTTGCATCATTGCTTGTCTGTCCTCATGATATATATTTATATTACATTAATAATATGCTATTATATGCAATAATACACTTGTAATCTAATTTAATTAATTTTTTCTGAAATTTAAGGGTAATATGGGACATTGCATAATTATGCAGTGATAGTCCAAGAAAGTAGCACTACAATTTATCATAGATGCCTAGGGCATAATAATATAATATATATATTGACAAAATAAATAATCTTATAGCTACCTTTGAGGTAATAGACCCATTGTATATTATTTAATATACTTTTCTGGTACTAAGAGAGTGACTTAGTACATTGAACAATATCATTACTAGGAATTATACCCAACATTATTGGACATTGAAATTAATTGTGTGATATAATTACATTATATTTAACAGATATCATAACTATTTATGATATAGTATTATTTAGATACAATATTGTTACAAAATATTGTCTATTAGTTGAACTTAGACATTAAGTTCAGTACTATTGTGATTATCTATATTGAATATTCCTAAGTTGAGTAAGTATAATAATTACTCTGAAGCTACTATTGACTAATTTAATCAGTAATTATCAATAATTACTTACAGATAAAAGTCAAAATGCTTACTATAGACCATTTCGTTAAGATTGGTCGTGAATATGGTTATAAATCTCAAGAACTTCGTCAGTTTGCTGAATCAGAACTCGAAAAATATGAAAGAAAGGAAGAAGAGGAGAAAAAGGCAGCATTAAAGAAAGAGGAAGAGGAACAAAAGGCAGCATTAAAGAAAGAGGAAGCAGAACTTGAGATGAAGCAAATTGCCAAGGAAAATAGGTTGAGAGAGATTGCTCAACGTGAAAGAGAAGAGCAAAGAGCAATCTCCAGGCAGGAAGAAGAGAATAAATTGAAACGAGAGGAAATTATTTTACAACAAGAAATGGAATTGGCGCGTATTAAATTGGAGACAGCAAGATTACAAGCACAAAATGCTGATGCAAACCAGAATAATAACGCACAAAATGGATCATCATCCAGCCAGCCTAAACACTTCTACAACTTTAAACTACCCATTTTCAACTTGAACGTCGACGACCTTTCATCGTTCCTGGCACGTTTTGAACAGACTTGCAAAACAAACCATTTGCCTGAAGAGTCATGGGTACTCAAGTTAAATGAATTCTTGGTTGGAGAACCACTGACAGCTTCTCAAAATGCTGACCCATCAATAGCTAATAACTACGGTGCTATTAAGTCCTTGCTTCTACGAAGATTTCACCTGGACGAGGAACACTGTAGGTTGAAATTTAAGGGAATTTTTACCTGAATCTCCAAGGGATTTTGCAGGATTCATTGCGAATATACGCAATACATTTAACAGATGGGTTGAACTGGCAGAAGTCAACAAATCATACGACAAATTAGTTGATTTACTACTACGAGATAAGGTATTATCTTCAGTTAGCCAGCCATTTTTTGCATATTTGCAGGAGCGTAAACCAGGTACTATGGATGAGTTAGAAAAAATTTCTTTAAACTACTGTTCGGCACACCCGAATGCAACCATTTCTAACTCCTCATTAAGAGAACCTCTACCTGTGGCGTCTAATATGGCCTACAATCACAATAACAAACAAAGACATCACAGTGTAGACAGAAGCAGGTTCCAAAGAAATCACAATGTTAACTTTCAGAAGGGACATAATAATGATTTCAACAATAAAAATGAGTTCAACAGAGGTAGATCACGAGATAGAAATTATTCACCTCAAACAAACTACCACAATGGTCAACATAACACTCATTATAATCGATCACATACTCCCAATGATAATAGTAACTGGAAGGGTAATAATCATGGCTCGAGACATCGAGATAATAGTTACTATAGAGGACGACGAGATAATTCTAACAATTATACTCGGAATCGATCTCATTCTCGGGGATCATCTCATTACAACCATAATACAGGGGCGGCAGTTACAAATAATACTACCCCCTATAGCTCAGGTTCCACTTGACAATAATACAACACAGTCTTCTGCTGCATGTTTTGCTATTAATTATAATGTGGCAAATAGTTGCCAGCAATGCAATCTTATTTTTCAGAAGGCGAAAGAAACAGTGCTTAACTGCGGACATATTATACCACAGGTAGGTCTTGCAGTCAACGATGGAACAGGCCTACTAATTTTTAACAGGGGATTAGTTAATGGATCCGTCGTCTCAGTATTGAGGGATTCGGGATCCACAACGATTGGTGTACGACAGTCGCTGGTACATCCCAGCTGTGCAACGGGGGAATATGTTCGTTGCATGACGTTTGGTGGAACAATAGAGTTTTACCCCACAGCTATTATTCATGTCAACACTCCTTTCTTCACAGGAAACGTAAAAGTATGTATGCTAAAAAAGCCTATAGCTGATTTGATGGTTGGTCGTATACACGGCAGTAAAGATTGTACTCCAGATGAGATTATAGAATGGGAGAAACATAACCTATGCACTGGAAACGCCGTGACGACTAGAGCACAGACTCAACTCATGGAGAAAGTTGATGATAATAAAATGGATGCAGACAACCAAGAGGAATTTGTAGTCAATTCACCTATTGACAGGGAAACATTTGCAACCAAACAAAAAGAGGATAAATCTTTAAAAAAATTTTTTTAAGCTGGTTGATAAAGTTGACAATCTATCCTCAGGTAATAATAACAAACATTGTTTTGTTATTAAAAATGGCATATTGATTAGATGTTTTAATGACAAATCACAAATGAAACAACAAGTTATGGTCCCATATACTTTTAGACGGTACATTCTTCAACATGCACATGACTCACATTGTGCTGGACATATGGGATATACTCGAACACGATCTCGAGTACTGTCTTCATTCTTTTGGCCAGGGGTGTCAAGAGATATTTCGCAGTATGTACGTTCCTGTACTACATGCCAAGAAGTGAAAGCACGTGGAGCTTTTCACACGGCGCCTATTCAGGCTTGCGATATCTCAGTGAGACCTTTTGACAAGATGGCAATAGACATTATTGGTCCATTGCTACCATCGGCCAGAGGACATAGATTCGTCCTTACGTGCATTGATTTGTGCACACGATGGCCGGAAGCTATCCCATTAAAGACCACCACTACCACAGATGTAGCTGATGCACTACATCTCATCTTTTCTAGAATAGGGTTTCCTAGAAAACTTTTATCAGACCATGGGTCACAGTTTATATCTGACACCATGAAGGAAGTCATGAAAACTTGGGACATTGATAGGAATTTAAGTAGTATTTATCATCCGATGAGTAATGGTGCGGTTGAAAGACTTAACCGTACACTTAAACAACTACTACATAAGGTTACTGCTAAGCACCCTCATGACTGGGACAGAGCACTCCCAGCTGTTCTATTTGCTTATCGGGAGGTACCGCATGAACAAACTGGCTTCTCTCCCTTTGAATTAGTTTTTGGTGCTCCCCCAAGAGGTCCTATGGGACTAATAAAAAACTTATTAATTGACGACGAGATGACTCAGGACACTCAGTCATCTTACGAGTACGTGATTAATCTTCGGAAGAACATTATTGAGTCTTGCCTGTTGGCAACAGCTTCTTCTGAGGCTGCAAAAGCTAAGGCTCGATCTCTACAAAATAAGTCTCGACGATTACGCCAATTATTCCCAGGCGACGAAGCTTATGTGTTACTTCCTCACAATAACAATAAATTATTGATATCTTGGAATGGTCCTTACAAAGTCATTGATAAAATTTCCGACGTCGATTACGTCTTAGATATCAAGGGACACAAAAAGATATTTCATATTAACATGCTCAAGCAATTTCATACACGTCCTGAACACTTACAGTCAATTTTTCATGAACTAGATGACAACACAGTATCCACTTGTCATTATACTAACTTATCTGTCATCCAGGAAGAAGAATCTTCTTTTCCTGAGGTACAGTTACCGTTACCTGTACCAGTAGTTCAACCTACTGAATCTTGGCGGGATGTAACCATCTCTTCAACGGTTACACCGCAACAGCGTCTACAGATTGCTAATTATTACAATCTTATCCAGATGTGTTGACCGACGTTCCGGGTCGCACATCGGCTATCAGTCATGACATTACTCTCAATGACGATACACCTATTCGTGTACATCCCTATTCTGTTCCTTTACATTTCCTTGCTAAAACTACTAAAGAACTTGAACAGATGTTGTCTCTGGGAATCATTGAGACTAGTAATTCGCCATTCTCTTCTCCATTAGTGATTGTCCGGAAGAAGGACAATAACATTAGACTATGTGTTGATTATAGAAAATTAAATGCTAAGACTATAGTTGACAGCGAACCACATCCACTTATCGACGACTTACTACCACGTCTATCCAACGCAACTATATTTAGTAAGATAGACTTAACTAAAGGTTATTGGCAGATACCACTGACCGAAAAGGCTAAGTACTACACCGCATTTTCCACGCCACAAGGTCTATACCAGTGGAACGTGATGCCTTTTGGGCTTGTTAATGCGCCAGCTACCTTCATTCGCCTGATGCGACAAATTTTATCAGGTAGACCAGACGTTATTACATATATTGACGACATATGCTTGTTTAGTTCGTCGTTTGAGGAACATGTTTCGGGACTTAGATATGTTTTTGACACTCTAAGGAATTATCATCTAACTGCTAAACCTACAAAGGTGCAAATCGCGTGTAATGAGATAACCTTTTTGGGACATATCATTGGATCGGGATATATCCGAACGTTACCTAGTACAGTCTCAAAAATTCTAAACATAGCAATTCCTCAGACGAAGAAACAGGTCAGGAGTTTGTTAGGACTTGTTCAATATTACAGTAGATTCATACCAAACTTGTCATCCATCACGGCTGTATTGTCTTCATTGTTAAAAAAAGATATGCCGGTGAAGGTGACATGGACTGGTACATGCAATGAAACTTTCAACAAAATTATAAATTTGTTCTCACATGAACCAATTTTAAGACTTCCCGATGCTTCCAAAAGATTTTTCTTACGAACAGATGCTAGTAACTACGGCATTGGTGCATGCCTGCTCCAGAACCATGACGGCATTCTACACCCCACCTTATATATATCAAGAAAGCTGAAGCCGGCTGAAACAAAGTATTCCACAGTCGACAAGGAACTTTTGTCTGTGATCTGGGCAATAACGAAGCTGGAGAAATTCTTACTCGGTGCCCCCTTTACCATACAGACGGACCAACGTGCGGTCGCATCCTTGCGTCGATCCAACCACAAAAGCCAAAAACTTGCCAGATATTCAATCATCCTACAGCCATTCGAGTTCTCCATTGAACACATACCTGGCACTGAAAATTGTGTGGCAGATGCGTTGTCACGTAATCCTATTGACGACGAATAATCAACATTGACACTCTTAAACTACATCAATCAGAACTACATTGGATTGAACGAAGTATCAACTATAAAGGAACTAACCTTGCCTTCAATTCAAACTTTATAAACACTATATGCATCACAGAATTGAACGACAAGACAATCAAGGTATATATACTTACATTCGAACTTCGTATAATATCCATACACGATATACGAATATCATTGAACAATCATGGAATAATATCTGACGACAAGTCGAACTTATTATCCTATGGACTCTTAATTCTTCGATGCAGTTATAAATGACATTTCTTTCCGACGTGGACATTTGAACACTTTTGCCTAAAAGAATTCATCAGGATCAAGACTACGGATGGATCATCATATCCTATACTAATTAATTAGTTAACTTAACTTCTTAATTGAATTATTATCAATAAAATGAAAGGTGAGAAAAAAATTAAATGAAAAAAAAAAAAAAGAGAACGAAATACTAAAAAGAAGAAATTATGAAAAGAGAAAATAAATCTCACACAAGTATTAGATTAATAATTTTTTTTTAATGTACCTATACATTATTTAGTTAGTTAAATTAGATAGTTATTATTCACTAACACTTAACACACACAATTAAGTTAAAACTTATATTCGAATTTCTTTCTATTTCTTCTCACTTAGTTTGTCTTTTCTTCTCTCATAACATCGCATTACATTAGAACCTTAATAATTTAACTCTTAGTTTAATTAATTAATTTAATTTTAATTAGTCAAATTAATTCATATATGACATACTAATACGACAGACCTTACTTTAATTTAATTCTATCATTCACTATTAACATTGGACATTTATTTAGTTGATATAATAATATGTATAATATTGATATATAATGTTTTAGATTAGATGACTATGACAAATAGTTAGTTGACACGACCGCAACACGGTTCTACTCAGAACATCGTCGGCCATATGTCACAATTGTGTTAAATTTTTTTTGAAAAATTGTTAAGTCGGATAGATATTGAAAAAAAATCTATCGATTTTTTTTTTCCCCGGTGTACAGGGAATTGTTACGGTATATGATATTAACGCCGTCTGCTAAAGGTTACCAGACGTGCAATTATAAAGGTTAAGGCATTTAATATATTGCGATAGAGGTTTCAATTTTGAACGCTTTAGACACGATCGATTATGACGTGTATAGAGTTGTTTAGGACACAGTCGGTAACTAAGAAACGCTACCCTTTTCACATTGACCGTCAAGCTGTTAAGACGCGTCTGACTCTCCTTCCAATGTTGGGCATGGTATTGCCATACAGATATATTTTATGCAAGTACGGACATGGGTCAGTCCATTGCTATTACGAAGATTTGAAATGATTAAAGGTCAGTACGAAGTGAAAATTAAGGAAGGATGAATTACAGTCCATAGTATTTGATTTTGCCAGACTCATAGACTCACTGTCGGCCGTTGGAAACCCCAACCGCGCGTGCATACAGCTATGACAATCTGCATACAGTAATTTGATTATTGGACAAGGACTGATAGGATATCTACATATCTATGCCATATATTTTCAAGTTATAATATGTACCTTTGTGATCAACATGCATGAATCGTCTTGACGTGTAATCTGTATTAAATAATTGTGGACTCAATGGAACCGACTTGTCACATCAATCGTATTCCAAGGTTCAATTATTATTCAGAATCTTCCACCCCTGCATTCGCGTAATCTTACATAGAAGGCACGATACACGATCACTCAAGAATATCAAGAAGATAAAACAATGGCCAGAATTTATAATTACTTTATTGACATTATATGGAACATTGTTCAGAGCTAACCAAACCACTACTTGCAACAGACCACTTGCAACAAATACACAAGATGTTCCTTCTAGCACTAGCGATCTGTCTACTGCTGAATTAGGAGGACTGAATGAAGTCAAGTTACAGCTCCTGGGATAGATATATGAAACAGACAAAGGGTCCCACGTTATATTCGAAAACCCGAAAACAGCGCCGGTCTCTCCCCCTTCCCGTTTTAACAATTCACGTATCCTCAGACACCAGCCATAAACTGCCAGACGCGTCTTCACACCTCACGCTGAGAACTCTCATTTCTAAGCGATGCAGATGGCCGTTTGCACACCTCCCGCCGAGAAATTTAACCGTAGAGCGCCGTGTCAGATGAAAATGTTAGACGATATGTCTGCCATCATGTCTGACTAGACGGAATCTCACACTATACGCTCACATCCAGGGGACTGACACATGACGTAATAAAATACGTTTCTAAATGAGAAAAGAAACGGCAGAAGTCAGAATGGAAAAATATATTTAGTCGCAAACGAACGAATGCGAAAAACAGGAAAAGGATAAAAGAGCGATAATAAAGTAGAGGACACGGGTAGAAAAGAAAAGAATATAGAAAATTTATTGATCATAAATCTCTATGCGACACCAATGACTAGATTCCCCTTGACTTCCGTCTATTTCCCTTATATGGGAAGGCCTGATAAAAAGGGCATTATAGTGACGTCTAAATTCCATTTTCTGTTAGCTAGCTAATTTTCGATGTTTTCATTACTCGTGTTAACAATATCTGCTGTATCGTGTACTATACATTGTAACGAAAGACTTGGTGGGGGGGGGGGGGGGGGCTTCCAAAATTGAGCCACCAGATTGACGTATCTCACTTGAGAAGCTCACTCCGAAGAAAATCTTAAATATGCCAGCGATAAGTTTTTAAGCAAGTAGTGTAAGGGACATAATCCACTTAAAAGAACTTCCAGAATGGCTTATTATAACATTGAAAATATGTTTATCTTTCTTACACTTTTATTTCTTACGTTTTTGTTAATACTTTTTAATAATTATAACTGCAGATTAAATCACAGCTGATATTGGCGATCATGACTTTTCTTAGATTCCTATATGTCGTGATGTTTATCCAACAGATGTTCTAAAGGTATGTGCTATCCAAGAGATGTCTTAAATATCAGTGCCATTCACTGTTTAATTATCTGTGCCATCCAAAAGATATCCTAAACGTCTGTGCTGTCCAACAGATAACCTACATTACTGTGCTATCCAAAAGATGTCTCACAGGCGCCACCTTTATGCACATTTAACACGTGGCTCTGGCTGCAATCTTGCCAACAGTTAATATTAGTAGTAGACTGCTTTTCTGCCCGGCCTCACGAATGAAATAGGTTCCTACTATATTCGTTTTTCTTACCCGGTCTAATGAATGAAATGATTGCTACTAAATTCTCACAACTGTGATCTGGACTTAACGTGCCTAATAAAACATATCAACTAATCTATCACTTCAAAACTAACTCTAATGTCCTAATAGAAAAAGGCCTCTGCTGGCCATCGCACTTCTTTATAGGCCGCTAGGGCTAATCGCTCAACTTAGCGCGCGCGTAGTAATTGGGCCACGCAAATAACACACGCGATGGATGCTCTAGAAGGAGCGAAAACACAAATATGAACTTCAGGTGTTGTATGTGCGACTATGTTGATGAAACAAAGCATGACAGAACGTTAGGTGTTGTATGTGCGACTATGTTGAGGCTAAACTAGGTGAGGGTAGCCGAATGGTTAATAACCTTCGGTGAGTTAGGGTCTGCCTACCCATGCATGCGAAGACTGGATTCGATAGATTGCGCGGAAGAAACCACCTGTTGGTTCAACGGGCATGACGGCGATTACCAGCAACGTGCTGTGGAGCGTAAGGAGCACGGCGAGGCACGTAGAAAGCCCTTGTCATCCACTTCACCTGACTTCATCTCCAGTCGTCTTGACTTGTCTTGCCACTGGATTGAGATGGACCCAGGCGAGAGAGTGAGGTCGAAGAATTGCGCAACTCTTCCTCACTTTAATTCAAATCACCGCGCAAGTCACTCTTTCATCCATTCATCCATTCATCCATCCACTCACAACAAGTCCTGTGCGATGGGCGAGCGGCGAAGCGGCAGGCGTGGGTACGCTGGCAGTCGTAGTCGCAGACCTACACACAGGCGGCTCAGGCCATATGGTCGTCTTCCACTGATCGGAGCAGCAGTGGGATTCGGCGGCCCCCTGAGTGTCTGAGCAGCCCTCTTTAGGAAAGCACTGCTCACCTCCATGGCATGAGGAAGGGGCTACAAAAGGTGCCATAAACATTGCCTGCTCCACCATTACCTAACCAGCTGACCGCGGTTGGTGGGTACCCTACTTCAGCGGGCGACATATAAGAAAAAGAAAGGACAGATTTTTCCCCCTCATTCTAGGCGCATGGAATGTGCGCACTCTCCTTGACAAAGACTTTAAAGCAAACAGACCTGAATGTGATAAATTTAACCGTGATACAACGTTAAAATATCTCCAAAGATAAAATGTAGGGATAAAAATAATGCGTAAGCTACTAGAAGACATGATCGCCCATGCCGCGGTTCACTACCCGCCATGGAAACTAACTTGTTAGACGCACAGACAAAACGTTTACCCTTGGAGACGGGAGGGAACGGAGATCAAAAAGAAAAAATATGACTGAACACGTGCTTGAAACTAGCAAGGCTAAAAAGACGCAATTGGTGGGGAAAGGAAAAAAATTCACGTCCCCAAGTTGACACAATGTAAAGAAATGGACAAAAGGGACCTTAGCTATTATACGCAACAGTCATTTCTTGGACGCTTTTACGATACTTATTCCTTTTATTCGAATTCAGCGGCAAACGCATTACAGAAGATGCTCGAACATATTCCAAAAAAAAAAAAAAAAACAACTAACCTTGAAAAAGTAACTTTTTCTTAATAATAATGTTAGGAATATAAAACCTAGCTAGTCTGATAGCCCATCTTGAGCAGAGAAATAATATGCTTTCATTTATACAGACGGATAGATAATAATGAAGATATTGACAAAAGACTGTGTTGTTCATAACAGACGAGCGACTGCACTGTTAAAAAAATGTCACTAATTTTCAAAAATTGCGGCCGACTGAGGTATGACTGAATTGACTTTTGGTTGGAGGTTTGAAAGGGGGGGGCGATAAAGTCGGTGATTGCCCACCGATAATCATATTATCGGCGCTCAGACGCGCATTTTTGCCATTCAACATAAATTGTCCAGTAGTAGACACAGTAATTCTTCAGTGGTGTAATTCCCAAAAGCTAATTGCAATATTGAGAGGGACGCCATACTAGAGCCAGCAGCTCAGCTGAGTTTTGCTAGAATATAACTGTGTTCTCTATTCCTAATTCTGGTAAGAATGAAAGTATTTCTTTGTATATTTTAATATTGTTTAATGTTTCGAGTGATTTGATACTGCCATATCAAAATCTATCCCTTACAACAAGTAAGGATTCGCTCTAGATCCCCAGCCCAAGTTCAGGGTCTAGAGACAAACAAAATACATAAACGCCAGCAAGGATTATGAAGGGCGGATCAAGTGTTGAGATCAGTGGAACATATCACCTATCTTATTCAATAGCAGGAAGCTAATGAACATATTTCAGAATATGTAGTCTTGGGGAACTAGTACTATGTGAAACCAACTTGGTAAGATGTGCTGTATGGTCAGAGAGATCTGACCCCGTCTATGTGGTGTTGTTGTGTAGTGTTGTGTGCAGAAGTGGCTCAGGAGGTAGAGTTCTGACACATGACCCAATACTTTTGTTGCACAAGTGTGAGTTTCTGTTTGGCACCAAAGCGGTGTCAAATGCTGTGATGATATATACAAGTGTGGACCAGTGAAGTCTAGTATTTTGTCAGAGCAGCCTTATATTGCCCCCAAGCACGGAGAGGTGGGGCCACCAGATTCCAGCACCAGAACTACTCAATCAAGATACGTGAGCGTCTGGCCTGCTGGACCTTCACCAACTTATTTACTAACTAACACACCAACTATATTACCATCACTAGAACCCACAAAAATTTTGGGAAATAAAACTTGTATTACTCCCATCAGTGAAGGGACAATGTTTGATAGTCATAGACAAGGAGTGATGATATCACCCCAACAGCATATCTAGAAATACGTTCTCCTGGGACTATCTTAAGATAATTACTATTAACCAGTCATTTGAAATACATATGTACACATTTTCTATTTTATTATGACATATATTCATGCATTTCATTCATAATTTCAAAATTTTTCATATGTTCTGACCAAAATAAAACCTTGGTTCAGAACAAATAAACTTAACGAAAAATTAATATCAAAAATTTAAACAGCTTGAGTTAGTTCAGTGTATTATAAATTTTATTAATATTATTAGACTTATTAAATATCTGTGTGTGTGTGTATGTAATCTACCACAACACATTACATATCAGTACCTTAGATTTTAACGTAGCCACATTCATTAGTAAAAAAGATATGTGTGAGGTCGTAAGTGGTAGCAAGAAGGGCCTTCTGTAAATTCACAGCTACATTTATCTCAGGAGCCTTCACAGCTGACCTCATGCATCACACTAGGTAATATAACAACCATACAGTACCATCAAATCCACTACATATATTGGGGGCTCGTCCGGGATAATTAGCTTATCAATAATAGTAGGATCTCCTGGTGGGAGAATTAAAATTAGGGGAACATTGTAAAAATTAAAAGTGTCCCTTAAAATAAAAGTTGGTGAATCTTCACAGCCAGTGGTAGTTAATTGATTAATTAATTAATTAGAATTACTTTAGTTATTAATTGGTTAGAGATTTATCTTGCTCATTGCTAAATTGTCTAAAAAGTATGGCGGAGCTGGCAAAGTTCAGATCAGCTGCTGTGCTAACGGCGAAGGATATGGGAATGGATGGTCAGGTTTTAATTCAATACGTAACTGCAGAATGTGATAAGTATATTGAAAGGGAAGATAGGAGGTTAGCTGAAGAGAAGAGGTTACAAATTGAGACCGATAGAGAACTTAAGAGGCTGCAGATTGAGGCAGAAGAAAAACGACAGCAAAGGGAGTCAGAAGAAAAAAGATTGACTGCCGAAAGGGAGGCAGCAGAAAAAAAGGCCGAAAGGGAGTCAGAAGAAAAAAGATTGACTGCCGAAAGGGAGGCAGAAGACAGACGGTTGCAAAGGGAGCATGAATTACGACTAAGGGAGCTGGAATTACAAGGCCATGCTCCTGAAAATGGTGCCAGCCCTTTTGCCTCAGATGCTACGCCTAGTCAGGGAGCCTCAACATCAGCTATGGGGTTTCATTTAGACCATTTTGTTGAGAAAGACGATGACATAGAGGGGTACCTCAGTCGTTTTGAATTATTAGCTACTACATATGGGTTAGAGAGAGAGAGAGGTGGAGTTTAAAGTTATCACAGGGACTGAGAGGTACTTCTTATAAAGTCTTCGCAAAAATGAACAGAGAAGACCAAGACAATTATGACATGTTAAAGCAGGCTTTGTTGTTAAGATACGAAAAAAATGGTGAATTTTAACGTAAGAAATTTAGAAATGCCAAACTATCGTCTGGGGAGACATACCACCAATTCTCTGCCAGACTTGAAACCTATTTGGAGAAATGGACTGCTCTGGGGAAGACCCAAGATCTTAAAGAGATGATCATGATAGAGCAATTGAGAGAGTCCATGGCTCCAGACTTGAGAAAATTTCTCATGGAACAAGGTGCAGAGAGGTTGGGGGAGGTTTTAAATGTCGCTGAGAGGTATCAGGCAGCCCAGGCAGAGGTAAGTGGTGCTAAAAAGAAGCACATAGACAATTTTAAAGCTCCACAGCAATTTAATAAATTTGATAATAGAGAACAGGGAAATAAAGGTAGGACAAACCTTGAACGGCCAAGAAATGACTATCGAGACAGAAACTCACAGTTCAATGACCAAAAATACAATGAAAGAAAACCATTTAACCAAGGAAAAAGATGGTGCAAATGGTGCAAGAAAGATAACCATAACACCGAATTTTGTAGAAGGAAACCTTCAAACATTGCTGCAATGAAGTCGGGGACTCAAAGATTAAAGGTTAATCCTAATGGACAGCAGGAACCTTATCACCCCCCAGTTTGTGAGGATGTTATTTGTAATGGGGTCACCACAAGGTGCCTTTATGATACAGGTTTGGATTATGATTCAGTTGTGAAGTCTAGCCTAGTGGACCCAAGTCAGTATACCACAGAAACAGTGGAAATACAAGGGGCGACTAAGGACATACCACTCATGACACTTCCCATCGCAAGGATAACGGTGAAAACTCGCTATGTGGAAGGAGAAATCAGAGCAGCAGTGATAGATGAACCAATCTACCCTCTGATATTGGGGTGTAGATACGTCTTCTTGGGGAATCCCGAGAGACCTGTGATCATGGCGACAGTGCAGACCAGGTCACAGAAAAAGGAGGAAGAAGGTGAACCTATTAATGCTCATCCAGAGGAGATGAGGAAGGCGCAGGCTGAGGATAAGACCCTTAAGCCATGTTTCAAAAAATTGCCCAAATGCCACACACCTCCAAGCAAGGGAGAATACTTTATGAAGAACAAACTATTATATAGGAAGGCCGGAACTGGAACAAATGGTCACAACCAGCTGGTTCTTCCCACTTCATATAGGGATAAAGTGATGGAACTCGGGCATGCGATTCCCTTCAGTGGTCACATGGGGATCAGCGCCACAGGACAGCGTATAGCTTGTCATTACTTCTGGCCAGGGATAACGGAGGATATAAAAAGATATGTCAAATCCTGCCCAGAATGTCAACGGGTAGCTCCAAAGCATTGGACTGCTCCTGCAACTCTAGGGGAAATGCCCATAGTGGGAACACCTTTTGAGAGGGTTGCAGTGGATATTGTGGGACCTCTCACTCGGACCAAGAGGAGGAACAGTTACATCCTTACTCTGGTGGACACTTGTTCTATGTGGGGAGAGGCGGTAGCCCTGCCATCAATTGATTCAAAACATGTAGCAGAGGCACTACTTACAATATTCACCCGATTAGGATTCCCGCATCAAATCTTGACTGATAATGGCTCACAGTTCAAGGGGAAACTAACGGAAGAAGTTTTTAAGCTATTTCAAGCCAGACACTTTCATTGTAGTCCGTACCATCCGCAAGGGAACGGCCAGGTAGAGAGGTTCAATGGGACTCTCATTTCTATCCTGAGGAAGCTGGCACACGAAAAACCGGATCTGTGGGATCAATTCCTGCCCGCCGCGTTGTTTGCGTATCGGGAGGTACCACATAGTTCAACCGGGATGGCTCCCGCAACTCTGCTATTTGGGAGACCCATAAAAGGTCCATTAGAAGCTTTATTAAGGACCTGGACAGATGAGAAGGCAGAGGAGACTGTTACCTCATCTTATCAATACGTGAACGAACTGACCACTCGTTTGAAAGCTGGATGGAAACTGGCAAATGATAATTTGAAACAAGCCAGGAAGAAACATGCAGCATATTTTAATAGGAAGGCAAAGGACAGAGAACTAGCTGTGGGAGAGAAGGTGCTGCTTCTACTACCCGGTAGCCAGAATAAATTACAAATTGGATGGCAAGGTCCATATACGGTTCTAGAGAAGGTGTCTAGAACAAACTATAAAATTGACAAAAAGGGGAAGGAGAAAGTTTATCATGTAAACCTTTTAAAGAAGTATCTGGACAGACCACTCCAGGAAAGCACCCCCTTACTGACCTTGGCTATCGCAACTCAAATGCAAAAGGAACCACTCACCTCACATGAATACCCATTACATCCTTGTGAAACAGCAGCACAGGTAAAAGTCAGTAAGCACCTGACTAAAAACCAGAGGGAGAGAGTTCAACAGGTTCTGGAGGAACATACAGATGTATTAACAGATAAACCAGGACATACAAATTTGCTACAGTATGACATGAAACTGGTAGACTCAAACCCAATCTGTATGAGAGCCTATTCTATTCCGTTCGCGAAGGAGAAGGCATTGAAAGAAGAAATAGATTATTTGTTGAAGGAGGGGATTATTTCACACAGTGAATCATCTTTTAGCTCCAGTGTAGTTTTGTTGAGAAAACCGTCTGGGGAACACAGACTGTGCATAGATTACAGGAAACTGAATGCTGTCACAGAAGGACAAGTGGATCCATTACCAGACAAAAAACAGTTATTTGCCAGATTAAACAAGGCAAAATACTTTTCAAAGGTGGATCTTAGTAAAGGCTATTACCAGATTCCAGTGAAGCCTGAAGTGAGACCTTATTTGGCTTTTAGCACTTCGGATGGACATTATGAATTCAACATGCTACCATTCGGACTGAAAAATGCTCCGAGTGTATTTTCAAGGATGATGCGCAAATTGTTGGATCCCCTGAATAACCCATGTATCACGAATTTCATGGATGATATTCTCGTCGCCACAGAGACATTTGAAGAACACATTGACTCCCTAAAAATGTTATTTGATAGGCTTAGGGAGGCGAACTTAACTGCTAGGCCAACAAAATGTTGTATTGGATGCAAAGAGTTGGAATTCTTGGGACACACTGTATATCAGGGCAACATGACCCCTGACCCCAAGAACTTGGAAAAACTGCAGAGAGCACCTAGACCACAAACAAAAAAGGACGTGCGATCATTCGTGTCGTTATGTGGTTTTTACCAAAAATATATCAAAAATTTTAACTCAATATGTGCTCCTCTGACTGATTTGACTCGCAAGGGACATCCAGATAAAATAGTTTGGACTGCGCAATGTGAATTAGCGTTCCAAGAGTTAAAGGAAAAACTCACTAGCAAGCCTATTCTCAAACTGCCTGATTTGACACAGGACTTTGTCGTAAGAACAGATGCAAGTAATGTAGGACTCGGGGCGGCTTTGTTGCAAAGATCATCTTCACCTGATGGGGAACTGAACCCAGTCGCTTATGCAAGCCGCAAATTGAATAAGGCGGAGCAAGGATATTCCACAAGCGAAAAAGAATGTTTAGCGTTAATATGGGCAATAAAGAAGTTTCAAATCTATCTGTATGGTAGGACTTTTGTGGTCCAGACGGATCATCAGCCCCTAGTATTCTTATCTCAGGCTAAGCATGAAAACGCAAGATTGTTGAGGTGGTCTTTATTACTGCAACCTTATCAGTTTAGTATTGAGTACATCCCAGGGTCATTGAATGTCGGTGCAGATTTCCTCAGTCGGCACCCCTGTGATCAAAATTAGAGTAGTGGCAGGCGTGAGGAGTAATTTTATCTATGTGTATCACTGGTTTTGGAACTTGCCGTAGGCATGTTTTCAAGTGGGGAGATGTGTGATAAATTTAACCGTGATACAACGTTAAAATATCTCCAAAGATAAAATGTAGGGATAAAAATAATGCGTAAGCTACTAGAAGACATGATCGCCCATGCCGCGGTTCACTACCCGCCATGGAAACTAACTTGTTAGACGCACAGACAAAACGTTTACCCTTGGAGACGGGAGGGAACGGAGATCAAAAAGAAAAAAATATGACTGAACACGTGCTTGAAACTAGCAAGGCTAAAAAGACGCAATTGGTGAGGAAAGGAAAAAAATTCACGTCCCTAAGTTGACACAATGTAAAGAAATGGACAAAAGGGACCTTAGCTATTATACGCAACAGTCATTTCTTGGACGCTTTTACGATACTTAGTCCTTTTATTTGAATTCAGCTGCAAACGCATTACAGAAGATGCTCGAACATATTTCAAAAAAAACAACTAGCCTTGAAAAAGTAACTTTTTCTTAATAATAATGTTAGGAATATAAAACCTAGCTAGTCTGATAGCCCATCTTGAGCAGAGAAATAATATGCTTTCATTTATACAGACGGATAGATAATAATGAAGATATTGACAAAAGACTGTGTTGTTCATAACAGACGAGCGACTGCACTGTTAAAAAAATGTCACTAAGTTTTCAAAAATTGCGGCTTCCAAAGAAAAGGAAATCTGCTAAAATGTGTTGGAATGAAAGAGAGGGGGTAAGGTAAATAGTGGATACTTTTGAACTAGAATAAATCATTGAAGAAAGATTCTTGTAGAGGAACAGGCAGGCTTTAGACCAAAAAGAAAAAGTACCTCAGAAAAGCAAAATCTTCAATATTAGATTACTTATCGAAAAACACTCTCCAACATCAACACGATTTATTTGACCGATAAACTTGATTGTGCATCGATTTCACAAAAGCGCCTTCGATCGAGTCTGGGCATGAAGGCTTAAAAAAAAGGCTACATAGGCCAGTAATGAGAAAATTCAATTTTGATCCCCACATCATAGCGATATCATTGAAGCACTATACAAGGACTCGCAAAGCAGTGCTGTTTTTGTAACGCAACGACATTGGAGAAATTTTTCAAAACAACTGTAATCGGAGTTCGCCCAAGGATGTTTTACCTGTCACCCAGTTGCTCTTTAATATATATCTAGAAATCATATCGTATGCAGGAGGCTCTCTAAACGATTATAAATCAACCATATCGATTGGATGGCCGACCTCTGTGCAAAACACCTACGTTTTTGCTGATGATATTGATCTGAAAGCTGGATCAGAATAAGAAACTTCAAGACCTTACCGCTCTAGGTGAGACTGGAGAAAGTAACAAAGAACGTTATGGGATGGAAATTAATATAGAAAAAAGCAAGATATTGGTGAATAGCCATAAGAAACATGTTCCGACCAACATTACGTTAAATGGCAAACGTTAGAAGAAGTTAACACCTTTAAATATCCTCGGGGGTCGAAGCATATGTAGTGAGGAAGATCAATTAAAGAAATCAAGACAAGATCTTGAGATGGCCTCAGCTGCCATGACAAGTTGAATTAGTGATATGGAAAAAGTAACATGCAGTTTTCCCTGTGAAGATCAAATTATACAAATCACTTGTATTATCTATTCTCTTGTATGGGTGTGAGGGCTGGACACTCACTGCAGATACGGAGCGAAGGATTCAGGCTTTCGAGCAAATATGTTATAGAAGAATTTTGCGCATTTGCTATAAAGAGCACAAAACAAATGTCTATGTTAGAGAGAAGATAAACACCTATGCAGGCCACCAAGAACCACTTTTGTCAATAGTGAAACGTCGAAAGCTTGCCTGGTTTGGGCATGTAACTCATGACTCCCTTTCGAAAACGATCCTTCAGGGAACAGTCGAAGGTAAACGGAGAAGAGGAAGGCAGAGAAAATCCTGGGCTGATAACATCAAAGAATGGGCAGGACACGGTTTTTCCACACTTGTACGCATTGCTGAGGATAGAGAGCAGTGGAGGACCCTGTCTGCTGATGCTTCCACCATGGCACCCCTACGACCCATGACGGGTTACGGGCTGAGATGAGATGATGAGCTATTATACGCAACAGTCATTTCTTGGACGCTTTTACGATACTTAGTCCTTTTATTTGAATTCAGCGGCAAACGCATTACAGAAGATGCTCGAACATATTAAAAAAAAAACAACTAACCTTGAAAAAGTAACTTTTTCTTAATAATAATGTTAGGAATATAAAACCTAGGCTAGTCTGAAACAATAGCCCATCTTGATAGCAAGAGATATAATATAATAATTGCTTTCATTTATACAGAACGGATAGACGCCATAATGAAATGAAAGATATTGACAAAAGACTGTGTGTCTTTCACATAACAGAGACGAGCGACTGCACTGTTAAAAAAACGAGTCACTAATTTTCAAAAATTGCGGCCTTGCGAGACGCTCAAGTGCTAAAAATCTAGTTGGAATGAAAGAGAGGGGGAAAATAGTGGAAAAATTGTGTCGCTAAAAATTAACTCTAGAGACCGATTCGTGTAGAAGGCATTGTAGAACCAAGCGTGTTTTTTTTATGAAAAAAGCAAGGTAGAGACAGACGGAAACCTCAAACAGACAAATAATACATACTTGACTGAGGTATGACTGAATTGACTTTTGGTTGGAGGTTTGACAATTTGGAACAGGGTGAAAGTCGGTGACTTGGCCCCAAGATATCATATTATCGGCGCACAGACGCGCATTTTTTGCCATTCAACAATAAATTGTCCATTAGTAGACACAGTAATTCTTCAGTGGTGTAATTAATTCCCAGAAGCTAATTGCATATTTAGAGGGACGCCAACAAGAGCCAGCAAGCTCAGCTGAGTTTTGCCTAGCAATACATACTGTGTTCCACTATTCATACATTCTGGTATAACTGAAAGCCATTTCTTTGTATATTTTAATATTGTTTCCATAACTAAAATTTCGAGTGATTTGATTTACTGGCCATATCAAACTCTACCCTTACAATCAAGTAAGGATTCGCACTAGATCCCCAGCCCAAGTTCAGGGTCTAGAGACAAACCAAAATACAATAAACGCCAGCAAGGATTATGAAGGGCGGATCAATTGTTGAGATCAGTGGAACATATCACCTATTTCTTATATCAATAAAATAGCAGGAAGCTAATGGAACATATTTCAGAATATGTAGTCTTGGGGAACTAGATACTATTGTGAAACCAACTTGGTATAGATGTGCTGTATGGTCCAGAGGAGATCTGACACCCGCTATGTGGTGTTGTTGTGTAGATGTTGTGTGCCAGTGTGGCTCAGGAGGTAGAGTTCTGACACATGACCCAATACTTTTGTTGCACAAGTGTGAGTTTTCTGTTTGGCACCAAAAGTGGTGTCAAATGCTGCGTTGAATCTATATACAAGTGTTGGACCAGTGCAGTCTAGTATTTTGTCAGAGGCAGCCTTATATTGCCCCAAGCACGGAGAGGTGGGGCCACCAGATTCCAGCACCAGAACTACTCAGTCAAGATACGTGAGGTCTGGCCTGCTGAACCTTCACCAACTTATTTACTTAAAAATAACACAAACCAACTATATTACCATCACTAGAACCCACACAATTTTTGGGAAATAAAACTTGTATGACTCCATCAGTGAAGGGACAATGTTTGGTAGTCATAGACAGGGAGTGATGATATCACCCCAACAGCATATCTAGAAATAAGGACTTCTCCTGGGGACTATCTTTAATGAGATAATTACTATTAACCAGTCATGTCTGAAATACATATGTACACATTTTCTAGTTTTATTATGAATATATTCATGCATTTCATTCATAATTTCAAATTGCGCACCTTTCATGTTGTTCTGACCAAAATAACTTGGTTCAGGAACAAATAAATCGTAAAGAAAATGTTAATAATCAAAAATTATTAAACAGCTTTGAGTTGTTCAGTGTATTATAAAATTTTATTAATATTATCTAGACATTCATTAAATATTGTACCGTGTGTGTGTAGTGTAATCTACCACAAACACATTACAATTATCAGTTACCCTAGGAATTTAACGTATCAATATTCATCTCTGTACTGGGAGACCAACGACTAACTATGCGTACAGGACCGTAATTGTAGCAGAAGTGCCTTCTGTAAATCCATCAGCTACATGATGTCGTGACGTGCGCTTCGCTAGTGGGACCTCATGCATGCATCACTAGGTACTTGACCAAAGATACTTTACATGCAAAACCACGACACTGAGAGACGAACTGCCCTGATTGGGAGAGAAGTGGCCGTGGTACAACACATTGACATAGCAGCACTGAGTGAAACTCGACTTGCAGTGGCGAGGGCCAAATCTTTGCGAAAAGGGTGCAGGTTTATAACATTCTTTTGGAGCGGAGAGGAACTGAAGAAAGGACGAGAAGCAGGGGTTGGATTTGCAATCAAAACAGCAATTGTAGGCCAAGTATAGCGGGGCCCCAAAGGGAATAAGATGACCGAACTCATTGGAACGGTTCAAGATCCACCCTGTTTTACGAGGAAGGAAAGTGACAGTGCTTCCACCATCAATTAGTGCTGTATTGCTCCAAACTATGACAAACCAGGATGGACGTTCAAGGGATAAAGTTTTTACGAAGATAAACTACATTGCAGTCATTTGCATCAGTTCCTTAAAGTCTGATAAGCTCTCAATCATTCTAGGTGGAACTTTAATTGCAAGAGGTAGGGCTCAGTTAATTAACAATCTCCTGGCAGAGAATGGCACTATTGCGAAGGTTATCGGACGTGAGGGTCGCTTGTAAGTGCAGCCAATGGACTTCTTTCTCTCTCAGACTTTGCGCAGAAGACGCATGACTCTCCTTATCACTACAACACCATTTTTCGCGAATTACTACCCGAAAACAGGACCTCCTCCTGGATGCACCCTCGCTCAAAAGCATTGGCACTTAATTGACTATGTAATTGTTAGGAAGAAGGACAGGAAGATGTCGGGTAACCAAGTCCATGTGTGGTGCGAATGTTGGACTGATCATCGCCTCATTGTATCTAAACTTAATATTCGTACTCCAACCAGCCAGGCGCCCTGCAGGGGAAGAAAACTCAAAAGAGGGATGGATGTCACCAACTAAAGAGACAAAAATCAAACAGTCATTTACTGACACCTTAGAAGACCGTCTCAAATCTATCTGCTAAGGACGGCCTAAGTGTGAAACAAATTGGGGCAGCCCTAAGTGAGCAGATCTACAACACTGCTACTAGAGGTCTGGGTCCTTCCATCAAGAAACAAATGACTGGTTTGAATGAGAACTCAGATGATTCAAAGCAGATTTGTTGGTCTGAGAAACCTACTTCCGCCTTACGCATTTTAAATGATCCAATAATTACATCCAGAAAGACGCTTTCAACAAACATGCGCAGTAGTCGTCCAACATAAAACTTCGCCAGTGAAGGGATTCAAGGCCTCTGAGTATAAAGCTGATGAGCTCCCAAGGCTTTGTGACAGCCAAGAATTGAAAATATTTTCCTTGCACTCCAAAGCGGTCTATGTCCCAACATCATCAGGATCAATTTTTTTCCCCCTCATTAATGAGATGGGAAAAACACTTATTATCAGACAAGGGTGATGAATTTTACCATGAGTTACAACGTTAAAATATCTCCAATAATTAACGATTAAAATGTAGGCGATAACAATAATGCGGAAGATTCTAGGAGACATGCTCGCCCATGCCGCCTTTCCAGCCACATTCAAATTATCTAGTTGACGTGCAGACGGAACGATTACCCCTTTGTTAGACAGGGGGGGGGGGGGGGGACGGAAACGGAGATCAAAAATGGAAAGTTAGGACCTGAACACGTGTTGGAAAGTTCGATACGGCCTATAAAAAGACGCAATGGTGGTGAAAGGAAAATATATTCACGTCACTAGTAGACATAAGTAAGGAAATGGACAGAAAGGGACCTTTGCTGTTTATTCGTGACTTGTCATTTCTTGGACGTTTTTCGTGACTTTGGTCTTTATTTGAATGGCGAAAACAAATGAGAGAGGTTTCTCGAACACATTTAAAAACGTACTTGAAAAAATATATGTTTTTTATTAATAATCTAGGAGTTATGAAAATAAATCTAGCTAGTTTGATTGCCCATCTGAGCAGTGATATAATATGCTTTCAATTATTACAGACGGATTGATAATATGCAGATATTGACAAAAAGGACGGTATTGTTCATATCAGACGAGCGACTGCAATGTTAACCCATGTCACTAAAGTTTTTCGAAAATTTGGCTTGAGCATGCAATGTAAAGAATGAGCTGTAATTAATGAGAGGGGAAGTGGTGGAGAATTGTAGCTAAATAATAACTTAGGAGGCAGTTTGTTGTAGGAAATACATGTAAAACCAAGTGTGGTTTTTATGAAAAACAGCAGAGACAGACGGATTCTCACAGACCGTAAATTATACTTGACTGAAGATATGACTGAAGTGACTTTTTGGTGTAATTTGAAAGTTAGGGGGAAGACGGCGATTGGGCAAACGCATTTTTATAGTAGCGGGATTAGAGAGCGTGAAATTTTGCCATTTGACATAAGTCCTGTTCAGCGACGCAGCCTTAAATTAACAATCTGGTGTTGATTCCTGCCAGAAATACCAGCAATATATAGTGGGACGCCAACATACATCCAGGCAGCTCAGCTGCGTTTTGCTAGCCAATTAAACTGTGTACACAAGTCTGCCTTCATGGTCAGAAATGATCAATATTTAATTCTGTAAATTTTAATAATTCGAGTGATAGATACAGCCATATCATAAAAATGATTCCGACAAGTAAAAGTTCGCTCTAGATCCAAGGCCCTACGTTCAGGATTCTCTAGAGACATACTTACAAAGCCTAAATCTCATGGAAACGCCTAACTGAACCATATGAAAAAGGATCTAGTGTTGAGATCAGGGGAACATATCACTATCTTATTCTATAGCAGGAAGTATTGAAATAGGTCAGATGCAATGTAGTCTTGGGGATAGTACTATGTGAAAACCAACTAGGTATGATGTGCTGTGTGGTCAGGAGCTCTGACTAGTCTATGTGGTGTTGTTGTGTGTAGTGTTCGTGTGCAGAGAAGTGGTTCAGGAGGTAGAATTTGAACATGACCACATACTTTTGTTTCAGAATTGATGAGTTTTGTTTTGCACCAAAGCGTGATCAATATGCTGTAGGTGCTTTACAACAAGTGTGGACAGTGCAGTTATACATTGTGTCAGAGCAGCCGTATATTATCACCCAGCACGGAAGAGGAGGGGCCACCAGACTTTTGTACTAGATCGACGCAGGCGAGATAAGGTGTTATTGGCCTGCTGGGACGTTCACAACTGATTTTCCAAGAAATAACCCACTAACTTATCAACTAATTATATCACTGGAAGTGAATACATTGGGGAAATATACAATATTATATTAACCTAAGTCGAATGGACTATGTTTTGGGATGATCATTTAGATGGGGTGTGCATGAACACCCCAACAGCATATCTAGTAATAAGTTCTCCTGGGGACTATCCTTAATATACTTATTAATTATACAGTCATTTGAAAATACTTAGGTACATTCCATTTTCCATTTTCTTATGTATATGATTATGCCTTCCATTTATAATCCCTAATATTTCTTCATGATAGACCAACTAAACCAATTGGTACAGAAAAATAACATTTTATAAAGATTTAAACATTTTCAAACTTAACAGCCTAGTTAGTTCAGGTGTTATAACGTTTATTAAATTTCTTAGATTTTTAATTATCTTTGTTTTTTGTGTTGTTTGGTGTATTCTTTAAATATCAGTTACCTCGACTTTATTAACGTAGATCCATTCATTTATCGAACAAAAAAAAAGTATGTGTGAGAGCCGGTAAGTGGGTAGAAGAACGGGCTACTTTAATTCAATTCCCATAATATATCCGGGCTTCCCAGCAGCCCAATAC
>JAMPIV010017756.1:0-98069 GCA_024509875.1 Oreohelix idahoensis | reverse complement strand
TTTACCTTTTTTTTACTATAAATTAAATAGACAGTACATTTGACAAATGATTGTACATTCCATAAAATTATATCACTACAAATAAGTTTTGATGAAAATGACCTTTGTACTTCTTATTCATATCATCTTCCATAGGTGATAATGTCTCTGTACAACCTTCGGTTGTATCAAACTGTCCAGTATGCCTTCTCTTTGTTATTCACTATCTCTCAGTTCCTTAACTTTGTCATGTTGTCACAAGGAAGTCCAGCTTTCCTCTCATCATAACATGTTCACAGAAATCCTGTACTTTCTTCTTCTAGTAAGACGAGGAAGTTTCCTTTGTGAACTGGCTTCTTTCAGGACATATCCTCATTACTCTTTGGAGTTATCCATGGTATTCTTACCTTATGTAGGTCCTAGAGGTCTCTGAGGAAACAAAGGAATAATAGCACTATGTCTCCTTACGGAATGCTGCAAGAGTTAACTAATATGAGGAATAGTGCCCTAAGCGCATCCAGCCCCTGCCCGGGGCAATATCATCATGTAAAAGAACTTGCTACAGAAATCACCACCACAAGAGTACATGAATGTTTTGTTGAAGGCTACCTGCAAACAGGACCAGCTACTGTGACAACAGATGCTCCACTGGGAGTGAAAAGAACAATAATAGAGAAGTCAGAGTATCCTGTTTTCAATGGAGCATTGATCACAGTTAAGACAAGAACTTACTGATTCAGTAATGTTCTGCTACATGCACCTTCGTTTATATCATTTTCTCTCAATCTTTCCTATCCTTTGACTGAACAACATGCTATCACATTTGTTGACAAAGTTGACCACTTGTTCATTCATTTACACTTGTAATGATTTGTTTAAAATGCTTCATGTCGTCTCTCCATCAACTAAACCCAGCCCACTTCGATAATTCGTTAAGAACTTGATTAAGTGCACTTTTCATAAATCAATAACTCAATAATCTTTAGCTCCTCCAGGAGCATTGGCTTTCAAGAAACCCATACCAAGTCCTCCTGTCACGTGACATCAGCTCAAGTTATTTCCATGCCTTCCTCACCATTTTCACTTCTGTCTCCAGTTCTCTTCTCCATCTATTTTTGGTCTACGTCTGCCTCAGGGCAGAAATGTAAAAAAGGCAATTATGCCTATTTCTTTACCCTGATGAAATAAAGATTTCGTTCGTTCGTTCGTTCATGGGATTGCAGAACAAGGACTGCCGTGTAATGCTATCAGCAGGCATATCTTTCAGAGTTAGATCTGTTTCTGAGTACACGCTGCTCTTGCTTGAATTTCAGGGTTAGATCTCTAACAAAGACCTTGAAGCATCTCTTCATGGTGCATCCTGGCAAACTTTAAATTGCCTGGCCAATGATCCTTACCTGATAAAATATAAATTTTAATTCTTTGCTCATGTGTGTGTTTGCTCATTCACAAGAAAATTTCCTTCCAGAAGTCACGGAAAGTTATATGAATTTCATATCGCTCATTAGAATCCTTGTGGTTAAGTGCTCCTTCTCCATGCCATCTTCTCTGCATTTTTTTTGTCTCAATCGTATCTGTCCTTTCATGCCCAATAGTTGTATATTAGCATCTATGTAGTTCTGGTTTCTTTCTCCATTCTCTCCTTGTATCTCTCTTGGTCTTTTTCTCACATAGGCAGTCACTCTCACCCAGTCATTCTCTTACACAGGCAGCCACTCTCAAACTGGCAGTCACTCCCTCACCCCGTCTTCTCTCACACAGGCATCCACTCTCAACCTGGCAGTCACTCCCTCACCCCGTCTTCTCTCACACAGGCAGCCACTCTCAAACTGGCAGTCACTCTCATCCAGTCATTCTCTCACACAGGCAGCATCTCTCAAACTGGCAGTCACTCCCTCACCCCGTCTTCTCTCACACAGGCAGCCACTCTTAACCTGGCAGTCACTCCCTCACCCCGTCTTCTCTCACACAGGCAGCCACTCTTAACCTGACAGTCACTCCCTCACCACGTCTTCTCTCACACAGGCAGCCACTCTTAACCTGGCAGTCACTCCCTCACCACGTCTACTCTCACACAGTTAGCCAATCTCAACCTGGTAGTCACTCACACCACGTCTTCTCTCACACAGGAAGCCACTCTCAACCTGGCAGTCACTCCCTCACCCCATCTTCTCTCACACAGGCAGCCACTCTCAACATGGCAGTCACTCCCTCACCACGTCTACTCTCACACAGGCAGCCACTCTCAACCTGGCAGTCACTTCCTCACCCCATCTTTTCTCACACAGGCAGCCACTCTCAACCTGGCACTCACTCCCTCACCACGTCTACTCTCACACAGGCAGCCAATCTCAACCTGGTAGTCACTCACACCACGTCTTCTCTCACACAGGCAGCCACTCTCAGCCTGGCAGTCACTCCCTCACCCCATCTTCTCTCACACAGGCAGCCACTCTCAACCTGGCAGTCACTCCCTCCCCACGTCTACTCTCACACAGGCAGCCAATCTCAACCTGGTAGTCACTCACACCACGTCTTCTCTCACACAGGCAGCCACTCTCAACCTTGCAGTCACTCCCTCACCCCATCTTCTCTCACAGAGGCAGCCACTCTCAACCTGGCAGTCACTTCCTCACCCCATCTTCTCTCACACAGGCAGCCACTCTCAACCTGGCAGTCACTCCCTCACCACGTCTTCTCTCACACAGGCAGCCACTCTCAACCTGGCAGTCACTCCCTCACCCCATCTTCTCTCACACAGGCAGCCACTCTCAACCTGGCAGTCACTCCCTCGCCACGTCTTCTCTCACACAGGCAGCCACTCTCAACCTGGCAGTCACTCCCTCACCCCATCTTCTCTCACATAGGCAGCCACTCTCAACCTGGCAGTCACTCCCTCACCCCATCTTCTCTCACGGAGGCAGCCACTCTCAACCTGGCAGTCACTCCCTCGCCACGTCTACTCTCACACAGGCAGCCAATCTCAACCTGGTAGTCACTCACACCACGTCTTCTCTCACACAGGCAGCCACTCTCAACCTGGCAGTCACTCCCTCACCACGTCTTATCTCACACAGGCAGCCACTCTCAACCTGGCAGTCACTCCCTCACCCCATCTTCTCTCACACAGGCAGCCAATCTCAGTCTGGCAGTCACTCCCTCACCACGTCTTCTCTCACACAGGCAGCCACTCTCAACCTGGCAGTCACTCCCTCACCACGTCTTCTCTCACACAGGCAGCCACTCTTAACCTGGCAGTCACTCCCTCACCACGTCTTCTCTCTAACAAAGGCAGTCACTCCCTCACCCTGTCTTCTCTCATACCCTTTTAAAATAAAGTTCTGTCTATCTATATATCTCTCTTACTGATTCTGCTCTTGAGTTAAGGAGGCCAAGAAACATACACCAAGTCTCATCTCGTTCTTCTTCTTCTTCCTCGTTCGTCCTGAAAAGGACGTTGGTTGCGTTGTGTCTGTTTACACCGGAGCTGCGATATTTGCGCCTTTCGCCTGACACATCCGACTTCAGCACGGCATTTTTTGGGACCGGGTTTGTCTTCCTTCTTCGATCCCTACTCTCTCAGCCAGACTGCAGTGATGCAGCCTGTTTCCAGGACCACCACGTGGAGGTGGAGTAGGGTCTTGGTCAGTTCTGGTTCGCTGATCCTGACGGAAGCAGTCAAGCTATGGGTCGCTGACTGCATTCTCTATTGCTGCGTCTTTGGGTCCCTCACTTCATTCAATAGCAGACTGTTCAAATACTTCTTGAATTCTGATTCCATGCCACCCTAATCTGATTATGTTCGAATTATTGATTTACTGTACGAATATTTTGGATTTGTTTTTTTGTTTTTATTTCACTTTATTTATTTATGTTTTTTTGCTTCTGTCGTGTTTCTTTTTTTCTTGATTAATTTCTTGTCTGTTTAAAAAATACAAAAAAACAAAATTTTGATTGCATACTGTAAATGTATGCTGTTATATTACCTTTATAATGCTGCATGGATTTAAATTAATGCTTACAGTAACATGTGGTAATGAAAGGATATAGTATGGCAAGATAAATTAGAGTGGAAGGGCAGAATGTCAGACGGTCGTGCGTGTCCAATTCTTAACCCTTCAAAAATAAAGTTCGTTCGTTCACACAGGCAGTTACTCTTAACCTAGCAGTCACTCCCTCATCCAGTCTTTCTCTCACACAGGCAGTAACTACCTCACCCAGTCTTTCTCTCACAGAAGCAGTCACTCTCAACCTAGCAGTCACTCCCTCATCCAGTCTTTCTCTCACACAGGCAGTCACTCCATCACCTAGTCTTTTTCTCACACAGGCAGTCACTACCTCACCCAGTCTTTCTCTCACAGAAGCAGTCACTCTCAACCTGGCAGTCACTCCCTCATCCTGTCTATCTCTCACACAGGCAGTCACTCCTTCACCTAGTCTTTCTCTCACACAGGCAGTCACTACCTCACCCAGTCTCTCTCACAGAAGCAGTCACTCTCAACCTGGCAGTCACTCCCTCACCCAGTCTTTCTCTCACACAAGCAGTCACTCTCAACCTGGCAGTCACCACCTCACCCAGTGTTTCTCTCACACAGGTAGTTACTCCCTCACACAGGCAGCCACTCTTACACAGGCAGTCATTCTCACACAGAGAGTCACTCCCTCACCCATTCTCTCTCGCACAGGCAGTCACTCCCTTAAAGAATGACCACAAATAAAATTACCTTCATTTCCCATTGCACATTAGGATTTCTGTAGTTCAAGTCTGGTTGCTCTGGAAGAAAAGCGCGGTAATAAAACTGTTGACGGGTTTTGTGCCATGCCCACGCTGATCCACCAAAGACAGACAACTGTCAAATAGAAACATTTTAGTCATCAGTTCATCCAATATTTTTAACACTAATGACCTGCCTTTTACATTTGGTAGGAGGCCACAAGCAAGCAGATATATCAGAGGCAGACAACTATAAAATTGAAACATTTTATTCATCAGTTCATAAACCATTTTTAACACGTGACCTGCCTCTTACACGTGACAGGATGCCAAAGCTGGTAAATAATAAGAGCTATAGACATGCTGATAGTCAAGCACAGAATAGGAGCTATAGACACACTGATATCTAAGTTTATATTAGATAGACATTGATAGTCAAGTCTATATTAGCAGCTATAGACACACTGATATCTAAGTTTATATTAGATAGACATTGATAGTCAAGTCTATATTAGCAGATATAGACACACTGATATCTAAGTTTATATTAGATAGACATTGATAGTCAAGTCTATATTAGCAGCTATAGACACACTGATATCTAAGTTTATATTAGATACACATTGATAGTCAAGTCTATATTAGCAGCTATAGACACACTGATAGTCAAGTGTATATTAGCAGCTACAGACACACTGACAGTCAAGTGTTTATTAGCAGATACAGAGAGAAATCATTTAAAGATACAACCAACAACACAATAATGATGACGATTGTTATACTGCTATTTTGATCCATGAGAATAAAACATCATCGAGGAATATCTTAATGAGAATACAAATATAAAAAATAGTGAATAGTTGTCACAAGAGGATTGATGTTATTGAAAGAATAAAATATCCTTGACAAAAAAGACACACTGATAGTAAAGTGTATATTAGCACCTACAGACACACTGAAAGTCAAGTGTATAGTAGAAGCTACAGACACGTTGACACTCAAGTGTACAATAGTGTAGTGTCCGATCCATCAATTTAGGGATATATTTAGATATGAGAAGAAGAGTTACACCGGTGTCAGACATTAGACATGTTGTATCTCTGTGTTCAATAAATGTTAAGAACGACAAAAGTCTTGTATTATTTTATTTAGAGGACTAAGGTAGAATACAACAAATAGGAGCGGGGTAATAAAACTTTGCCTATAGACACACTGACTCAAGTATTTACTGGAGGTCTTTGATGAGACAAAGACAGAAATAAGACTACTGTTACCTCAAGCATGTCGTACAAGGCAACTAATATCAGGTTGTGCTTGAGGCTGGCAACCTCAACCTGTAAAACAAGTACGACATGTCACAGGGTGCAGTAGTAATATTCTTACTTTACCTCTTCAGAGAACCCCGGGAACTGCATGAGGCAATGACACTTGTAGGTGAAAATTATTATTCAGCAGATATATATACCGCCATTTGTTGATGTTCAGAAAGAAACAGAAAAAAACAACGTTTTTTTGAAAACTGAAATACATAAACATTCCATACTACTGAAAATGAATATAAACACTGTCAAAAAGTAAAGATACCAGTTAATAAAAAATTTCTGAGGCTCAAGCTTGGAACTGGATATGTCATGATTGAGGAACCCACATGCGAAGAGTGTCAAGAACCAAACACAATTAGACACTTTCTGGTGGACTGCAAAAAATATAACCAGCAGAGGCAAAACATTAAGACATACTGTAGTAGTAGAAATGAGTGTAGAAAATCTCATAGGCACTAAGGCCACGTCAGAAATACAATAGTTAATAAAACACTATATTACAAAAACAAAAGCTAACATATACAAAATAAATAAGTAAGGATGCGAGCCAGTAGTCTGCACTGGTGAAAGACTCTCCCCAGATAAATACGGAATGATCAAATAACCCTCCAGTGATAATTAAAAACATACCAGTTTAGACAATATCATATTTTGGATAATAAAACCATATTGAACTATAACTACAAAAGAAAAACACCTATAGAGATAATATGGTATAAAATAAATACAAACAAAAACATACTACAATAAATGAAACATGTCCTGATATAACCAACAGCTCCGTGTATATGGTAGATGGTTGAAAGGAGCGTGCTACAAAGAAAAGTAGCAAACACCTTAATAAAAAAATAAAATAAAAAAGATAGAAAGCATATGAAACTTTGAAGGGCCAGGAATGAATTGTGCTGGCTTTACCAGACATATTTAGATGACGGAAAACCGAGCTAAGAAGGGAGCTTGGTGAAAAAGAAATACAAAATAAAATAATACTTTTTCTTGCAGCCTGAAGATGTAAAAAAGCAGCAATGTTATTTTGGTGCTACGTTATAACAAAGAAGAATATTTAACTCACCCAATTATTCGGAACAGCATATGTGCCATTAGGCAATAAGATGCCATCCTTCCATATATAATAGTCGGTATAATTTCCCTCCCGGTTGACACTCTTCTTAAACCACTCGTGTTGGTCGCTCGTGTGACCAGGGACAAAGTCCATGATAATATTTAGACCTGGAAGCATTTATGAGCAACAGTAATCATATGTAGGGTGTAGGAACTACTAGGGCCAATGGCAGCAATGAAGGATGAAACAGATCATTTACAAAATAATATTCACCTGGAAATTTCAATACGAGATGTTAAATTAATAAAACTAAGAAAAACGACAAATGCAAAACATGTACTTGAGATAGTTTCCATTGCAACGAAAAGAAGAAAAAAAATATACCATTAATCAACGTCTACAAAGTCCTCAAATGCAACATGGTAAAGAGCGATATGTTATATGATCATAGAACAGGATAAACCACATACACGAGAGACATTAGGAAACAACACTACGGGTGACACAGAACTTGCAGCCTGGAAGAACCAGCACAAGAAAAACAACAACTGTAATATACATGTCTGTACCCCAGAATCTGAAATGCTCACGACGGCTGTGTTTTGGAAATCAGATTTATTCAGTTTTCACCAAAAGTAGCCCAAGCCCCCCCCCCCCCCCCCCCCCCCCCCCCACCCCCCCCTTTTTTGAAAGCCGTGTATCCCCCCCCCCCCCCCCCCCCCCCCCCAGAAATCAGTTCAAAAATCGTCCCAAAGTCAGCCGAAAAAAAAAAAACGTTCAATTTTTGGAATATTTCGGTTTCGGGCTGTTCAGATTCTGGGTTATAGACCTGTACTATATAGAATAAAGAAAATCAGTTTTCTTGTGCATGAATCTAGATAGAACCAAACCGTAGTGAACGAAAAGAGGAACAGTGCCTCGAGGAGAATAACAGCCATATCCTTAAGGCATAGGTAGTTATTTGTTGATCACGGTGGACTGAACATTTTTAGTAACGCCAGATGGTGGAACAAGCAAAGACACTCGTAACCAAATGAACAAAGCTTCTGCCACATTAACACAACATCTGGAAATCTTGCCAGTACAATAAAAACACTAAATTAAAAATATATGAGAGCTGCGTAATTTTTTTACTTCCGCATGGCACATTATGCTGGATAGTAACAGGAAAGGAAATGTCTAAACTATCCTCTTTCAACACAACTTGCCTAAGGAAAATTCTTCAAATTTTCTGGCCAAACATCATAATCAACCAAGAACTGCTAACTCAGAGCTCCCAAGAATATATATGCGCCATCATCATAGTGTGTAGATGCTGGAACTGGGTTGGCCACATTTTCAGAAGAGACCTGGCATCATCACTTGAACTGTCATGCTATGGACTCCACAAAGAAATAGAACAAGAGGCCGGCCAAAATTAACCTGGCGGAGAACTGTTGTAGCTGAGACGCAAAGTATAAACCAGAGCTGGGGCACCACACAATGGATGGCTGCCAACAAAGCAAATGGGGAGATAGTTTGTAGCTCTTCCCCCCCCCCCCCCTCCCGCCCTCCCTTACCGAGACGAAACCTGGCATAATGGTCACAGATTGTTTTGTCAGTCAGCAGCCAAAGACCAACAAAAAAAAAGAGTATAAAACATATGTTAGCTGAAACTGAACAAGAACTACAAGAACTTGTGATGCATGTAAAAAGCAAAAGTCAGGAATGTGGACTGGAATTTAACACTGACAAAACAAACGCTATAATATTAGGAAAACAAGTGGCAACATAACTTCACAAGTAAGAATAAATAGGAAGATACTGGGACATGTCAAAAGTTTCTCATATCTTTGGCACATAATAACATGGGATGGCAGATGGGAGATAGAAATCAAGAATACAGTAGGAATGACCATAGCTACATTCCTTGTTAAAAGACAGATATTATCACCCAAACAAATTACTAACAAAGTAACAATGAGAGTCATCAAGTGTTACATGTATTCTTCATTACAGTATGGCATAGAAATAAGGACAATGAACAAGCAGTAGGAAAAAAAAACAAAGGATGCCTTTGAAAAGTCAATATCTTGAAGAAGAATGGAGTATATCTCATGGAAAAAAAAGTTGGAGAAAAGCGAGGAATGAAAAGAGAATGAATGAGATTAAATTCACAGAAATAAAATACTTAGACATATAAAAGACATAACAATGATAACAAAAGAAACACTTTGAAAGCAAATGAACAAGACACAGATAAAGTTATAAGTGGGAAGATAATATCAAGAAATGAGCAGGAAAGAATCTGTCAGAATGTACCAAGAAGACAAGAGATAGAAGATGCTGGAGATCTGTTACGGCTGACATTCAATACGGAGATGGCAGCTGATCTGAACCATATGGGATATGCATGAATAGAGAAACAGAAAGACTGTCATGCAGACAGATAAATTAGACAGACAGTCAGACAGAGAGACAGACAGAAATATGGATGGATGGATGGATAGACAGATAAACAGGCAGACATAAAGACAGATGGACAGGGATAGATGGATAGACTGCCTGGCAAGCAGATGTAGCAAAGTTAATTTTGCTGGGGAGGTTATGATGGTATCCTAAAAGAATGAAAAGGTGTCTGCTTTAACCGTGTGAGGTCAAGCACATGTAGGTCTCTGACTCTATAAATGATGATGATGAATTATGTGCAGAGAACCTACCGCTACCTCCCTAGGTCTCACACGGTCACTATTCTGGCTCTAGTGTATGGTGTATGGTGTACCTAATGTCTAGGGGAGAAATGAAATGATGGTACACAACAGTCAAACACTTTAAGTTTCTATAAAGAAGATAATAAAACTAGCAGTTAAGTTTTTCTTTAACAAATTTTCTTTACAATTTATTTTGCCTGTCCATTCATAGCTTGTGGACAGGTCTTTGAAAATAAGGACAAGATAGTTTACAGAAAAGAACAATTAAAATGTTGGGACAATTTGCCCAATAACTAAAAAGTTATTATGTATTTATATATATATATATATGTCTTTCCTGTAGGAAATATTAAAAGAATTCACTTTATTCATATAAAGGGAGAGTCACTGTATATGAGGGCTGTAGTTCATCCTACCCCCATAAACGTCCTGTGTATTATTTTGAAACACAAGAAAATGTCAGAGATGCCCCAGATGTCTAACACATCACCTGGGAGTCCTTGTTGTAAGATATTTCAATGTGTAGTTGCAGAAAGTTTCAATTCACCACTCGCCAAAGCTCCTACTGTTATCTTCGACAGCATATAAGTCTGGTTGGAGACTGGTTGGCGTTTATTAGTACTCAGCAGGTTTCCTGTCACAGCCGGCAACAGGAACATAGACCCTCTGCAACAAAAGGACACCCTGGCCTTTTATCTCTGATCACTTAATCTAACACTTAATTTCCTACGTGGATATGGGGTCAGATTCGCGTGCCTTACAAGTGCACTAGCCCCGAATTTTACAGGACTCCCACCTTGTTGTGACCACACCTCAGGTCCTTATAGTAGTTACGCCACTGTACGTTCACATACTTTTCCTCCATACAATAATGTGGAGTAACCACATTTCCTTTGATATGATATTCTCTTCTTTTCTTTTCAATTATATTTGCTTCAGGCATGTAAACAGTGTTCATTGAACACAGAGGCTTACTAATCTATTTTAATACAATAATATGACAACATAATCATAACAACATACATCAGTTAGATACCGTTTAATGTGAGGACTCACCAATGTCTGCTCCCGGTATGTCCTTCACTTTTTCCCAATAGCAGTATCTAACTTTGTAGTTGGACCAAACATATTAAATTTCATAAAATATCCTTACCACAATCAAGAAATATATAAACAAATGACGCTGACTGTGTGAAGAAATGGCCTCAGCTTCCTCCGAACTGCACAGACTGTGAATTTATTCTTTATTTAAGTTTAGAATTAACACAGCTGTTTCTCAGCGTATCTGAATACAATTTTTAATTCAACTGGCAATGAATAGTCAAAGCCTTTTGCTAATATTTACTAGCACTGGCCAATCGAAACGTTCGACTACTTGAATTCAAAAGCAGTTTGAATGAAAAACCAAAATAATTTCGAACAATTTCTGTGTCTGGTGGTCGATTGGCCAGTCTGCTTTTGTCATGCACAATACAAAAAGATGTTTCGTTTAGGATTACATTTTTATGGGGAACTACATAATGGTTTAACTTTTCAATTTTTGTCATCGTCAATCGTCAAATAAAATTTTTCACAAGTCCGCCATCTTTCCTCTCCCTCATCTCGCTAGCATGTATTTTTCAAATAACTAACTTGTTTTAGTTACGTCAGAAATGCTACCACTAGGAGAAAAATAAAATTGTCTGCGTGGTTTTGCCTTGGCTGGCTTTTCCTTAGCGTGTGTATATGCGTTGCAGACTGTGTCAGCGAAGCGGGGTGTTGACGGGGCGGGTTAAGAATTTGCGTTACTAATTAGTATTGTATCGTGTAATACTACCAAACAATGTAAGGATTACTACTAAATTTGCTTTAAAGTTGACAGAAAGCGTTACTTTAGATAGTTATTTTGCGGCACGCTTCCGCCAATAGTTAATTATAAGGCTAGACTACAAAGCTTATAGGGGATTGTATGCAGCAGATCAGGGCAAAAAAAAAAAAAGGTGTGTTAAAATTGTAAATAATTAATACGTTTGTAAAAAAGACTTTTTTTAAAGTGAAAAAAAATCGCTTATAGTGTTATTTAAAGGCAAAAAAAAAAAATGCTAAAGGCCGTCAAATAGTATAATAAAAAAAATAAGCTTAGACTACAAAAAGTGTATCAAGATCGGGCAAATGTTAATATATTAGTATGTGTTCTTCTCCGAAACGAAAACTAAAAGCGTGTCAGACTATTACCGTGAAATCGGTCTATAAGCTTAGCACTGTGCAAAAAGCAGCGCTGCTGGCGTCGAAGATGCCAACCGTCAGACACATGCGGGCTAATGTATTTATTATCGTTTTATGCCTAAATCTTACTGAATTGAGCGTTTATTCTCGCAGATTTTGCTACACACCTCCCATCCTAAAACATGCATTCATTTGCAGGTTATAATATGCGAGATAACTTAGCTCCATGAAGTCTTACTCGTTTTTCTGATCTTCATCATAAGGATGTCTGCTTAAAAAGTCTGCACCAACGTTCAAAGAGCCGGGAATGTATTCTATCAGAAATGAGTATGGCTGCAACAACAGAGACCATCTCAATAATCTGGAATTTTCATGCTTTGCCTGTGACAAGAACACGAGGGGTGAATGATCCGTTTGGACCACAAATGTCCTGCCATATAAATAAATCTGGAATTTCTTTATAGACCAGCGAGACATTCTTTTTCACTGGTTGAGTAATTTTTTTCCGCCTTGTTCAACTTGCGGCTAGCATAAGCGACTGGGTTCAATTCCCCATCTTGTGAGGATGACCTTTGCAACAATGTAGCGCCCAGGCCCACATTGCTTGCGTCACTTCTCACAATAAATTCTTTAGTCAAGTCAGGCAATTGCAACACTGGCCTGCTTGTAAGCTTCTCTTTTAACTCCTGGTAAGCCAATTCCCACTGTGCTGACCAAATTATAGTATCATGTTGACCTTTGCGAGTTAAATCGGTCAGAGGAGCACATATATAGTTAAAATGTTTGATATACTTTTGGTAAAAACCACACAGAGACACGAAAGATCGCACATCTTTTTTTTGTTTGTGGTCTAGGTGCTCTTTTTAATTTTTCCAGATTCTTAGGATCAGGGGTCATGCTACCCTGATGTACAGTATGTCCCAAGAATTATAACTCTTTACAACCAATACAGCATTTTGTTGGCCTAGCGGTTAAGTTAGCCTCTCTGAGTCTATCAAACAGCATATTCAAAGAGGTAACGTGTTCCTCAAATGTTTCCGTAGCAATGAGGATATCATCCATAAAATTCGAAATACATGGATTTTTCAGGGGATCCAGCAATTTTCGCATCATCCTAGAAAACACGCTCGGGGCATTTTTCAAACCAAATGGTAACATGTTGAACTCATAATGACCTTCCGAGGTGCTAAAAGCTAAATAAGGTCGAACCTCAGGCTTTACTGGAATCTGGTAATAGCCTTTGCTAAGATCCACCTTAGAAAAATATTTTGCCTTGTTCAGCCTGGCAAAAAGTTGAGTAGTATCAGGTAATGGATCCACCTGACCTTCTGTGACAGCATTCAGTTTCCTGTAATCTATGCACAGTCTATGTTAAATAATCCCTTCTTTTAACAAATAATCAATCTCCTCTTTCAAAGCTTTTTCCTTAGCGAACGGAATAGAATAGGGCCTCATACAGATGGGTGCTGGGTCTAGTAGTTTCATATCATATGACAACAAATTTGTGTGCCCCGGTTTATCCGTTAACACATCTGTATGTTTCTCAAGGACCTGTTGAACCTTCTCCTTCTGTCCTTTTGTCAGGTGATTACTGATTTTCACCTGTGCAAACGTTTCACTGGTTTTCAGTGGATATTCAACCGAGGAGAGAGGTTCATTCTTCATTTCGGTTGCGATAGACAAGGCCATTAAATGTGTTCCCTCCTGGATTTGTCTGTCCAGATATTTCTTCAAAAGGTTCACATGATAGACTTTCTCCTCTCCCTTTTTGTCTATCTTATAATTTGTTCTGGATACTTTTTCCAAAACTGTATATGGCCCTTGCCATCCGATCTGAAGTTTATTGTTGCTGCCTGGCAATAGAAGAAGTACCTTCTCCCCTACAGCAAGTTCTCTATCTTTCGCTTTCTTATTATAATAAGCAGCATGCTTTTTCCTGGCTTGTCTCAAATTTTCATTTGCCAGTTTCCAACTAGTTTTTAAACGAGTGGTCAGTTCGTTCACATATTGGTATGATGAGGTAACAGTCTCCTCTGCCTTCTCATCTGTCCAGGTCCTTAATAGAGTTACATATGGACTTTTAATTTTTCTGACATAGTATTCATGGCACCTGTTAGGTCTTTTACATTGGAAGCTTTGTTTTGTGGACGTTTCTTTCTTGTGTCACCACACAAGAATCTACCACTACCAATTTGTTTCCTGGGGTTGTCTCCCCTCAGGTTCAATTTCAAATTTAGAGAACTTCGCTCTCTTTTTTCTTCCTCCAGTTTACATAAGTCCGACCGAGGGATCGTCGGCTTATTCTGGGGTATAACAGTTCTTTGTACTCGCTGCATAGTGGCCATAGTAAAACATTTGAGCGAAGACTGTCTGTGAAACGGGGGTTCCCATTTCCCTCTGTCCACGTTATTATAATTATTTTTCTTTCCAGGCCTAAGTTTGCCCCGTGGCGTTTCTAGGTCCTGATTCCTTTTCCCACGTGTGGGTGTTCCCTCTTTATTTTCTGGTCCCGGTTTGCCATAATGCTTCTTTTGCATTTGGTTATTATTTTTCCACCCTGTGGAATTTTTCTCGCTGCACTGTTCGCAGTCCTTGACAAATTTTCTTATGTCATCAACTTCTCCGGGCCAGAAATATCCAACAGATGTTCTTTGGCATGTGGTACCCATTTTCTGGTGTTTACCATCTAGAACATGTGTTTGTCTCATAACTTGTGACCTATATTTCGAAGGCACTACTACCTGTCCACACCCGGATAATCCTGCTTTATCCGCCCTGCAAAGCAGTCCATCATCCAAATAGAAGTCTCCTTTCCTTGGAGGGGTATGGAGTTTTTGGAGTTTTTCAAAACACGGCTTCAGTGACCTATCTTCAGCCTGTGCCTTTCTCCACTGTTTACGAGACATTGTTTTTGGTGGTTCCTCCTCTTTTTTAGGAGTCGACCTGACCTGAAGCGTGGCCATTACTACAGGTCTCCTTCCACAATTCTCAGTGTTATGGTTGTCCATCCGACAATTTTTACAATACCTCTTTCCTTGGTTAAAAGGTTTTCTTTCATCATTCCTTCTATCATTTAATTGTGAAGGTCTATTCTTAAACTCATTTCGAGGCCTATCAAAGTTCTGCTTATTTCTATTATCGAATTTATTATGGTTTTGAGGGGCCTTACTCTGATCTATTTGTTTCTTCTTTGTGCCAGCTACCTCTGCCTGGGCTGCCTGATACCTCTCAGCTACATTTATTATCTCACCCAGCCTCTCCACACCCTGTTCCATGAGAAACTTTCTCATGTCTGGAGCCATGGACTCTCTCATCTGTTCAATGAGTATCATCTCTTTGAGATCTTGGGTTTTCCCCAAAGTAGCCCATTTCTCCATATACGTTTCCAACCGGGCGGAGAACTGGTGATAAGTCTCACCCGACAGTAGCCTGTCATTCCTAAATTTCTTTCTATAAAACTCTCCGTTCTTTTCGTATCTTAACAGAAGAGCTTGCTTCAACATGTCATAGTTGTCTTGGTCATCCCTGCTCATTTTGGAAAACACTTCATAAGCTGTTCCCCGAAGTCCCTGAGACAACTTTACCCCCCCCCCATCTTTCTCTTTCTAACCCATAAGTAGTGGCTAAAAGTTCAAACCTGCTTAAATACCCTTCTATGTAATCGTCTTTCTTAACAAAATGATCTACATGAAAAGCCATAGCTGAGGTTGAGGCTCCCTGATTAGCAGTGGCATCTGAGGCAAAGGGACTGGCACCATTTTCAGGAGCATGGCCTTGAAATTCTAACTCCCTTAGTCGTAGCTCATGCTCCCTCTGTAATCTTTTCTCCTCCTTTTCTGCTTCCCTTTCGGCAGTCAATCTCTTTTCTTCTGCCTCCCTTTGCAGTCGTTTTTCTTCTCAAATTGGAGCCTCTTTATCTCAGCCTCTCTATCAGCCTCTAATGCCCTAGCCTCCTTGTCAGCCTCAATCTGCAGCCTCTTAATTTCTTTGTTAGCCTCCAACTTTCTTTCTGCTTCTAACTTCCTGTCTTCCCTATCTCGTTCAATAAATTTGTCACATTCTACCGTCACATATTGAACCAAATCTGGTCCATCCATGCCCATCTCTTTAGCAGTCTGTACAGCCGCAGAGCGAAACTTGGCCAGATCTGCCATTCTGATAAATATAAAATGTTCTAACTAAATCTTTAACTAATTATAAATTTATTTAATTAAATCTGGGCTCTGACACTTTCTTCACTTCCCAAATCTTGGGTAATATTATATGGGGATTCCCTGGGAAAATTAGACTGTTGTTAATGCTAAAGTCCAGATCCCGATGTATGTAGTACTAAGAGAAATTCAGATCCCGGACGAGCCCCCAATTTATGTAGCAAAGTTAATTTTGCTGGGGAGGTTATGATGGTATCCTAAAAGAATGAAAAGGTGTCTGCTTTAACCGTGTGAGGTCAAGCACATGTAGGTCTCTGACTCTATAAATGATGATGATGAATTATGTGCAAAGAACCTACCGCTACCTCCCTAGGTCTCACACGGTCACTATTCTGGCTCTAGTGTATGGTGTATGGTGTACCTAGTGTCTAAGGGAGAAATGAAATGATGGTACACAGTCAAACACTTTAAGTTTCTATAAAGAAGATAATAAAACTAGCAGTTAAGTTTTTCTTTAACTAATTTTCTTTACAATTTATTTTGCCTGTCCATTCATAGCTTGTGGACAGGTCTTTGAAAATAAGGACAATATAGTTTACAGAAAAGAACAATTAAAATGTTGGGACAATTTGCCCAATAACTAAAAAGTTATTATGTATTTATATATATGTCTTTCCTGTAGGAAATATTAAAAGAATTCACTTTATTCATATAAAGGGAAAGTCACTGTATATGAGGGCTGTAGTTCATCCTACCTCCATAAACGTCCTGTGTATTATTTGGAAACACAAGAAAATGTCAGAGATGCCCCAGATGTCTAACACATCACCTGGGAGTCCTTGTTGTAAGATATTTCAATGTGTAGTTGCAGACAGTTTCAATTTCACCAATCGCCAAAGCTCCTACTGTTATCTTCGACAGCATATAAGTGTGGTTGGAGACTGGTTGGCGTTTATTAGTACTCAGCAGGTTTCTTGTCACCAGCCGGCAACAGGAACATAGACCCTCTGCAACAAAAGAACACCCTGGCCTTTTATCTCTGATCACTTAATCTAACACTTAATTTCCTACGTGGATATGGGGTCAGATTCGCGTGCCTTACAAGTGCACTAGCCCCGAATTTTACAGGACTCCCACCTTGTTGTGACCACACCTCAGGTCCTTATAGTAGATACGCCACTGTACGTTTTAGAATTAACACAGCTGTTTCTCAGCGTATCTGAATACAATTTTTAATTCAACTGGCAATGAATAGTCAAAGCCTTTTGCTAATATTTACTAGCACTGGCCAATCGAAACGTTCGACTACTTGAATTCAAAAGCAGTTTGAATGAAAAACCAAAATAATTTCGAACAATTTCTGCGTCTGGTGGTCGATTGGCCAGTCTGCTTTTGTCATGCACAATACAAAAAGATGTTTCGTTTAGGGTTACATTTTTCCTACCGCTCCCCTTTTCAGTTATACTCTTTTTACCCAAGCGAATCTGAATGTACCTCCCTGCCTCTTTTCCAAGCTCGCGTCCCCCTAACGTTACAAAAAACATAAGCAGGAACGCCAGTCTGTCTGGTCGAGTGTCCGTAGGCATTAGTATTTCTTCAATAACTTATCTAATACTGGGACTATCATATTATTTAAAGTACATTCTTACTCGGCGAACTCTACGTCATACTACCATATAATTTTTATGGGGAACTACATAATGGTTTAACTTTTCAATTTTTGTCATCGTCAATCGTCAAATAAAATTTTTCACAAGTCCGCCATCTTTCCTCTCCCTCATCTCGCTAGCATGTATTTTTCAAATAACTAACTTGTTTTAGTTACGTCAGAAATGCTACCACTAGGAGAAAAATAAAATTGTCTGCGTGGTTTTGCCTTGGCTGGCTTTTCCACAGCGTGTGTATATGCGTTGCAGACTGTGTCAGCGAAGCGGGGTGTTGACGGGGCGGGTTAAGAATTTGCGTTACTAATTAGTATTGTATCGTGTAATACTACCAAACAATGTAAGGATTACTACTAAATTTGCTTTAAAGTTGACAGAAAGCGTTACTTCAGATAGTTATTTTGCGGCACGCTTCCGCCAATAGTTAATTATAAGGCTAGACTACAAAGTGTATGCAGCAGATCGGGCAAATGTTAAATATTAGTAGTGTTTCTCGAAAACGAAACTAAAAGCGTGTCAGACTATTACCGTGAAATCGGTCTATAGGCTTAGCACTGTGCAAAAAGCAGCGCTGCTGGCGTCGAAGATGCCAACCGTCAGACACATGAGGGCTAATGCATTTATTATCGTTTTATGCCTAAATCTTTCTGAATTGAGCGTTTATTCTCGCAGATTTTGCTACAGCATACAGACATAAATACAGTAGGTATATGGCTAGATTGGCATGTAGGCAGGAAAGATGATAGGTAGGTGGATGGACATACGTTTTTGTCTTGTATTATACCTATTAATCTTTACTACAACAAGCACAAAAAGACACAAGACCTTTTTTGTGAGCCTCCTGAACAAGTTCATCAAAGTCCTGGATTGTGCCGAAGATGGGGTCAATGTCCGTGTAGTTAGAGATGTCATAGCCAAAATCTTTCATGGGCGACCTGTAGACAGGACTCAGCCAGAAGCTGTCTACCCCCAGGTAAGTGAAGTAGTCCAATTTTGAAATGATACCTGTAATAAGAATTTATATTATTTGTGAACTTCATTACAGTGTGGAATGATGACAGAATAACAGAGCTGAAGACCTGGATAGACAATTTTTAAAGTTCCAACCTTCCTTAGTAGTTTGTTATGACATGCACGGTAGGTTACAGTGTGACCATTCTTTGCTTCCCTTGTGGTGAAATCTTGATAGCTCCAATTCTAGCTTCATATCTAAAGAGTAAATGAGGAGAACTGCCGTAAGACGCGGGTAAAACGGTAGAATGAAAAAAAGAATTATTTTTTATTATTTTTCTAATATTTGTTATTAATTTTTTAATTTTTGTTTAATTGTTTAATTTTTTTATCACTTTTCCCTCACTCTGTTTTCCAGTCCTTGTTTTCATTATTTGTTATTTTTTGCTTTTAATGTACTATCCACTTTGGCTTTTCATTTTAGTGGCAGCCATCTTTGCTCCAACATGTGACTAGACATAAAGGAGTATTTTTCTCTTATTTTTAAAGTTTCATGTTCTCCACTTAATTTTTACTTTCTTTCCCTCCTGTTTCTTGTTTGTCTGTCCCCGATGAAGACCTTCTGGCCGCAACGTAGGTTTTTTTCTTGTCCTTTCTCTTTGTAAGACGTATCACTATTTGTAATTTTTTTTTTCATTCTACTGTTCATATCTAATGCAGTGGTCAATTTATTTTGTGTATTTGTGTGTCCCTCATCTAAAACATAATTTAAATTGTCATCTCTTCTGTAATCTTGAAAGTATTCAATAGATTAAGACAAAAATGAGATAGTGCAACATATTCTTACTTGTGTTTTGAAGAGTTCCTTAGTTAATATCTAGTTGGTTTCATGGTTTCTATGTGACTGTCATAGTTTTGGCACCAGTATTTGGGGAGAAATGGGTGACTGGCTAATTAGTCTCTACCCAGTCACGGCCTACAACCATTTAATAATTATACAAAACTGTAATTGTACATTTTTGTGTACATTTCTTCTTTCTTTCTTTGATCCTAAATAATCAACTGCCAAGGCAGTCAGTGGCCATCACGCCTGGTGGCGTCTTGTAGGGCAGCAACAAACTGCTTTGACTTTGCTCGGACGGCGGCCATCCCTCATGCAGTGCCTCAGCTCCAGTTCACTCCCCGTATCCCGGCCTCCACAGCCCCCCTGCCAAGCCGTTTCTGGTCGACCTCTCCCTTGCCCTCCCCCAGAACAGCTGTTCTTGTGATGGCATTAGGGTTCTCCCCCCCCCCCCCCCAAAAAAAAAAAAATAAAAAATAATAATAATAAGAAATAAATAAAGTAAAATAAAAACAAAAACAATTCCAAAATATTCGTACAGTAAATCAATAATTCGAACATAATCAGATTAGGGTGGCATGGAATCAGAATTCAAGAAGTATTTGAACAGTCTGCTATTGAATGAAACGAGGGACCCAAAGACGCAGCAATAGAGAATGCAGTCAGCGACCCATAGCTTGACTGCTTCCGTCAGGATCAGCAAACCAGAACTGACCAAGACCCTACTCCACCTCCACGTGGTGGTCCTGGAAATAGACTGCAGTCTGGCTGAGAGAGTAGGGATCGAAGAAGGAAGGCAAACCCGGTCCCAAAAAATGCCGTGCTGAAGTCGGATATGTCAGGCGAAAGGCGCAAATATCGCAGCTCCACTGTAAAGAGACACAACGCAACCAACGTCCTTTTCAGGACAAACGAGGAAGAAGAAGAAGAATGAGGTGAGACTTGGTGTATGTTTCTTGGCCTCCTTAACTCAAGAGCAGAATCAGTAAGAGAGATATATAGATAGACAGAACTTTATTTTAAAAGGGTATGAGAGAAGACAGGGTGAGGGAGTGACTGCCTTTGTTAGAGAGAAGACGTGGTGAAGGAGTGACTGCCAGGTTGAGAGTGGCTGCCTGTGTGAGAGAAGACGTGGTGAGGGAGTGACTGCCAGGTTGAGAGTGGCTGCCTGTGTGAGAGAAGACGTGGTGAGGGAGTGACTGCCAGGTTGAGAGTGGCTGCCTGTGTGAGAGAAGACGTGGTGAGGGAGTGACTGCCAGGTTGAGAGTGGCTGCCTGTGTGAGAGAAGACGTGGTGAGGGAGTGACTGCCAGGTTGAGAGTGGCTGCCTGTGTGAGAGAAGACGTGGTGAGGGAGTGACTGCCAGGTTAAGAGTGGCTGCCTGTGTGAGAGAAGACGTGGTGAGGGAGTGACTGCCAGGTTGAGAGTGGCTGCCTGTGTGAGAGAAGACGGGGTGAGGGATTGACTGCCAGGTTAAGAGTGGCTGCCTGTGTGAGAGAAGACGGGGTGAGGGATTGACTGCCAGGTTGAGAGTGGCTGCCTGTGTGAGAGAAGACGGGGTGAGGGATTGACTGCCAGGTTGAGAGTGGCTGCCTGTGTGAGAGAAGACGTGGTGAGGGAGTGACTGCCAGGTTAAGAGTGGCTGCCTGTGTGAGAGAAGACGGGGTGAGGGATTGACTGCCAGGTTGAGAGTGGCTGCCTGTGTGAGTGAATGACTGGGTGAGAGTGACTGCCTATGTGAGAAAAAGACCAAGAGAGATACAAGGAGAGAATGGAGAAAGAAACCAGAATTACAGAGATGCTAATATACAACTATTGGGAATGAAAGGACAGATAAGATTGAGACAACAAAAAAGCACAGGAGATGGCATGGAGAAGGAGCACTTAACCACAAGGATTCTAATGAGCAATATGAAATTCATATAACTTTCCATGACTTCTGGAAGGAAATTTGTTTGTGAATGAGCAAACACACACATGAGCAAAGAATTAAAATCTATATTTTATCAGGTAAGGATCGTTGGCCAGGCAATTTAAAGTTTGCCAGGATGCACCATGAAGAGATGCTTCAAGGTCTTTGTTGGAGATCTAACCCTGAAATTCAAGCAAGAGCAGCGTGCATTCAGAAACAGATCTAACTCTGAAAGATATGCCTGCTGATAGCATTACACGGCAGTCCTTGTTCTGCAATCCCATGAGGCAGACGTAGACCAAAAACAGATGGAGATGAGAACTAGAGACAGAAGTGAAAATGGTGAGAAAGGCATGGAAATAACTTGAGCTGATGGCACGTAACAGGAAGACTTGGTATGGGTTTCTTGAAAGCCAATGCTCCTGGAGGAGTGTCGTATTTTGGTCTGTCTCACAACACGGTCATATTTACCGCGCCAATCAGGACGCTCCTTTTTCTAATATGTATACAGAAACTTTTTTATGCTTGACAGAAAGGCGTATTTTGTGTAAACGATAGGAAGTTATTTTATTTCTTAAAGAATAAAGATATATAAAAGGAAAGACATATCAATTATAACAACGGGGATATTACTTAATAAGTAGGTGCAAAGACGGCCTCATAAAAGTAATTCATTTAAAGAGAAAAATTGGTTTTAGTGATATTTCTACATCAGGGTTGTTCCCGATTTAGTTAATTAAAGGCTGCATAGATTTAAATGCCATGTAATAAATAAACAACAAAGAGATAGAAAGACAGAGATAAATTCGCAGTTTAATTATCACTTTAAATAATTAAAATTGGTCCATAAATAAGTTAGATACAGAATATTTAAACTTAGGCACATTGTACGGGAAGGCAGAAAAACGTTTAGGTTTTAGATTCTTAAACACAGATTTGGACCGTGTCTCCGATTGGGCGGACACGGCGCTATATATAGACCTTGAACTTAGGGGAGTTCCGCCACTATTTTTAAAATAAAACCAAGCTGAATGAGACGAGCGCAAACTGTATACTGTCAATACTTTTGCCTCTGTAATCTAGCAGCAGACCTAGATTCCCATTGAAAGCCTGTATCAGCTTGTGTATTATCGCCTGAGGGTAAGAAAGATATATATATTTGTGTATATTGTTGTTATTTGCCTGTGTATATCCACTTCTGTGTTCGATGATGTGTAAAAAGGAACACTGCAGGGCGAGTGTGTTGCCGACTTGCTTGCATACATGTGTGATTTTGAGACTAAAGCCAGCATTAGAAAATGTGTAGAATATTTGTTAAGTAGGGCAAAATTACGACTGTAAGTTTTATTAAGGTACTTGAATGAGTATTTCATACTAGAACGACACACTGTTCACGAACATAGGTGTTGCTCCATCTTTTCGTTGAACCCATATTGTTACATTGTCTTTTTCTTTTATTGAACTTGTGGAAGAATAAAGAATGGGTTCATTTTTACTATTTCGTCTGCAATTCACTTGATAATCAAAAGTTGTTCCCAATCGAGCTATTGTGCTGATTTGGTGTTGTTCGCGAATGTGAGTACTCTGACCAATTCAATTGAAGTGAAGCGACAACGATGCGTGTCTTTTAAAGTCCAAACGGATACATATTTATTACGACATAAAAGTTCATTTAGTTCATGGCATCAATAAATTCATATATATATAGTTCAGTATATAGTTCAACTCGTGCATTTCAATATCGTCTCCTCTATTAATTCTTCTATCTTCAAAAGGTCTGACTGTTTACACGTGATGCCGTATGTCGGTCATCCGGTAACGAACAGCCATAGATTTGGCGACATAAATATTCTGATAATTAATTTACGATACTCCCTGTATTACTTCTGAAACGAAGACTACACGTCAAAATGGGATGACTTAATCCTGCATCCATATATAATAAAAGCCGACCCTTTGGCTTATAGTTAAGGAGAACCTCTACACAATACATCTCGGGAGCAAAGCATAACGCATCCGACTTGAACAAAGTTCAGACTATGAAGGGTGTATACAGATCGTTACCATGCGGTATCTTAACAACGCATCACGTCATGTATAACCATAGACAACCATACAAATTCGCGTTCAATAAATATCTTTAAGCGCAAAACATTTTATATTTATAGCATACCATTATATTAACGCGTAACTTTAAAGTGCTCACAATTGTAGTGGCCAACATCATTAAACGTTTCGTAACAATAGGCTAGAATAACAGGAATTGTTAACATGATGTAAACAAGATGTCACTTACTATTGTGTACTTAACCAAATCATTGTATGGAAGCCAATCATGGGCTAATGGATCTAACAGGATGTATTAAGGAAAAGAGTAATCACATTGAACTGGCTGTGGGGTGTTGAAGTAATGTGTCCTGTGCAAACTGTTAGCACAATATCTGAATCATGTTTGTACGTGGTGTTGTGTGTGTGTGTGGAGTGGTGCTGGAACCTACATGGAATGCGATTATATTTTCATTCCAGGTTTTGTCTTGGTATTACCAAGTTTACGAGACATCCACTGTCGAGGAATTCTGTTGGTGCATACAGTTCTTTATAAACCTATAACTAGACCAAAGTTTCCCAGCCTGGAGTTGCAGTTTGTGTAATTGTAGGGCCGCAACAAACTGTCTCCACTTTGATCCTTGGCCGCTGACTGACAAAGCAACCAGGGACCATCACGCCTGTTGGCGTCTTGTAGGGCTGCAACAAATTGTCTCCACTTTGGTCCTTGGCCGCTGACTGACAAAGCAACCAGTGACCATCATGCCTGTTGGCGTCTTGTAGTGCTGCAACAAATTGTCTCCACTTTGGTCCTTGGCCGCTGACTGACAAAGCAACCAGTGACCATCACGCCTGATGGCGTCTTGTAGAGCAGCATCAAACTGTCTCCACTTTGGTCCTTGAACGCTGACTGACAAAGCAACCAGTGGCCATCACGCCTGATGGAGTCTTGTAGGACCGCAACAAACTGTCTCCACTTTGTTTAGTCGGCAGCCATCATTCGTGTGGTGCACCAGCTGTGGTTGACGCTTAGCATATTTGCCTACACATTTCTCTGCTTTAATTGTGTCTTAATGTGCTGATTAACGGAGAACTTTCTTCTGTTTTTCTGAAATCTTAATCCTGCCATTTTCTGCCTGCTCAAGCCAATATTGTTGCATCACTCAGAGGAAAAGTACATCTTCTGCCTGCAATTCTCAAGTGTTAAATATCTCTTTTATTTTCTAAACCAGGGGTTCTCAATCTATTATTGCTCAAGCCCCTCATTCTGAACCTCATATACCTATGTCCCCCCCCCCCCCCCTACCGATAGTCGCTGTTAGCTGGAAAAAAGGTACTTTACCATCTTACTTCGGCACCCTAGAAATATGTCATGGCCCCCTGGGGAGCTATATGGTCCACGTTGAGAACCATTGGATCTAAACCTTAACAAAGGAAGATACAAAGTTAGTAGAAGATTTAAATTAATTAAAACAACAAAAAGAATGAGAACGTTTTAGAGGGACATGTCATTTCTAGCCCAGCGGGGCAAACATTTTAAATACGCCACTGCATAACACTGATGGCCGTCTCTTACATGGCAGAAGGCCAGGTTTAAGCCTCAAACAGTGACGTCATTATATCGGCAATATAAAAGAAGCAGACAATAGAAAGTTTTTTTCTTCATGACGCTTACTTCTAAGTTTGTTTTTGTAGTGACATCATTGCAGCAGGCCCAGTACTGGGCTTTCTCACAAGTAAGACTCACTTCTCATGTGACTACATCTTGTTGTGCTCTGTGGTTCGCTCAATTCTCCCCGTGAACATATCACCCCAAAAACAACAGGAATAGCCGAGCCCATACATTTTTCAGTATCGGCGCGGACCGCCATAGGCTTAGTTATGAAGTGAAAACGTACACGGTAGTCCCATAGAGGAGACTGTCGTAGGGGAGTGGAGTTTTAGAAATTTTCTCGTACCTAGTCCAGCTTTCTTAGGTGGTGTGACCAGTTCCCGTGCTCGCCACCTTTGCCTACTCTAATTCAAGAGCAGCGTCAGGTTCACATTTACAGCTGGGTAAAATGGAGCGCGATGCTGTCGAATGTTGAACCCGGAACACTGTAACTTTACCGCTAGAGACAAACGCTCTACCCACTCTGGCAGTCGAACCTCTGTTGATGCTAACATGGTATTGCGAACATTTCTGAATATTTGATTGTATATCTGCATGTATAGAGTTTCATATAATCCCCAGGCATCTCTGAAAAGACAAAGTTAGATTAGAACTAAATCTCTGTCAGGCATGTCACAAGTGGCGACTAATCTGAGGTTGTGCATTTGGCTGGCAACATCACCATGTAACACAAACAGTTACAGGAACTACAGCGACAAAACACACAAATACCTTGATGCAGGCGTCTATAGAAATTTAGCTTTACAGAAGCGTGTTAAGAATACCTGTTTAGCTACAAGGAGTAATGTAGATGTTCTCAAACAAACCAGTTTGGTAAAGAATATTATTACTCACTAGTGTAAAAGAACGTCATAAAACGGGAATTAAATTCAAAAATTGTACTAACGGCCATTTTACTTATTCAAAAGTATTTTTAAAAAAGTGCTGTGCATCACCACGGTACACGAACTACGTAGCAGCAGCGAGGATCCCAATGTGTGTAAACGGGATCACACATTCTATAAATATTTTTGTGCACACCGTCATTTGCGCATTCTTCTTTGGTAAGTGTTACTATTTTCGGGAGAGTACGTATAAGGGAGACAATACAATTAATGTCTAACTTTTAACCACAGTTGCATCCCTCAGCGTTACGCACTGACAGAAAAAGCTGGGATTTTATATATAGGAATATTAGAAAGAAGAAATTAACTTTCTTTCAGCTGTTATGAGAGGAGGACAGCTGTTATGAGGGGAGGACAGCTGTTGTATTTTGTGACAACGTGAGAGATTGAAAGAAAAGGACACAGGGGACGGCAAAGGGAGATGATACTGGACGCTTTGACATCGTGGTGCGGGAAGACGCCAACGACATAACTGATAAACAACATAGGGGACAGAAGGTTGTGGAGAGGCATCATCACCAACGCCATCTGACATGGTACTTCGAGATGAAGAAGATGATTAGTCTGTACTCTGGTTTGCAGTTCTTCTTTCATTTATTGTCTGTTGTTCAATAGTATGTCTAGATCTTTTTCATAGGCTTCGGAGTGGCTAAGAGGTTTAGCGTCCGCCTCGAATTCTATAGGTACTAGGTTCGATTCCCAGTAGAGGGAATATAATTTATGGAACATTTTTTTTCAGAATCAGTTGGTCCTAATGGTGTCATACTCCCCGTGTTCTCCTGGGTAGTGAGATCGGATGCCTAGCCTATCTTGGATAAGGGCGAAAAAATAGGAGATCCCGTGTGCAAGTTGCGCGCGTTAAAAATCCCTTGGCAGTTAGAAATCGTAAAGATTAGGCCATAAGGCCGCTGCCTAATTAAAAATTAGAAACCTACCTACCCAATATATTTATAGAATGTGTGATTCCTATATACACACATTGGGATTCTCGCCGGTATTACAGAGTTTGTGCACTGTGCTGAGATCCTCCTTGTATGATCTAAGGAAGGAGATCGGAGCACTGATCCGTGTTGTCCATGTGCAATGAAGACAGTCTTTAAAACCAAATCAAACCAAATCAAACCAAACCCAACTTTTTCACAACATGTGAGTCATATATTTATACTTGTAATATAACGACCTCTACACCTCACGGTAGAAGGAGAACGACTAAGTAAGTAAGTAATATAACGAAAAATTATGTAAATGTCCTGGCAACATTTTTTTTTGGAATCACTAGAACGTGCTTGATTTTAAAAAAAAACATTAGCTATCACTAAGTACTGTGCAGTTCCGAGGAGAAAAAAAACAACAACAGAATTACTGTTTTCTTCAGGCTTCATCTAAGATGAAACTAATAGAGTGTTATGTATATTACTGGCAACCGCATCATTTAAAACTATTGGCTATAGAAACCACATCTGCAGGAGTGCACGCATGTTTTGAAGCAGTTTTCCTGTACAATGACCAACTACAGGAATGGTTGCATGCTCTGTTAGGAGCTAAACAGGAACAGAAGATGATGATGTCTCGCTTGAGGCACAAGAAGAACTGGCCCGCCTCTCTTACCATCCATGCTGTAACAGGCAACTAAGGTGACGTTGCTAATTGAGGTGGCTACCCCATTACCTGAAACAAAACGCTACATAAACAGGAGCAGTTAAATGTTTTGGCGCTTGTTGCCTGCAAGGAGATTACTGTACTGGTGGTCCCTTGCTCTATAAGGAACACAAAAAAAAAAAAAAAAAAGAAAAAAAAAAAAAAAAAAAAAAAAAAAAAAAAAGGGGGAGATGAAAGAAGAAGATGAAGTTGAAGTATCCAAGAATTCTTATTTGGTTTCCTGAGTTTTTACGTTTTTTTTGCTCACACAATTCAGTATAACATCTGACATAAATATTAACACGCACACATGGCCTACCACAGCTAGACACAGACCACGCAAACAAACACATGCAAAAATGGAGTTATAAACAAAATATAGTCTAAACAAGCACACAGAATAACACACACGCACACAAAATACACTTTACTACTGAGTTCTCACCTTTAAGGTCACCCACACCATCACCATCCGAGTCTTTGAAAGACCTTGGGTACACCTGGTAGACAATCGATTTCTCCCACCAAGACAAATCTTCTGATGCGATTCCCGTAATAAGCACAATAAGCACCACAAGAAGAAACTCCCGAAGCATCTTCAAAAACAACGTGATTGTGTTTACCGTCCACTGTAACCTTAAGTTAGACAAAGTTCCTTAAGTCTCTACCTATGAGACATCCAGTTCTGTTTCCTAAGGGCTTACTAGTTTTAAACACATGCCCACGCCCTAAGTCGGCCAGTTTTAGTTCGCGCTGTCGTTTTAAGCCAGGTAAGGTTCATGCACTTTTACCTTAATTGTGTAACTTGTCCTACTGGGTTTAGTGTTAAAAATACGCCAGAAACCTTGTATCAGTGAAGGTTGTTTGCAATGAAAAAAAATAATATTTTAAACACAGGGTTTTTAATGCACTAAAAAGCCACAAATAATTTTTCAAGGAGTTTATAGCTTGCAGTCAAAAAATGTAACATCAAATTGACAAAAAGCCTGGGACGCTGATTCTACATGAAACTAACTTCTGCTTTATACTTCATTACACACTCATGGATAAAATATATTATAAACGCTTAAGCGCCCCAGGCTTTTTGTAAATTTGATGTTAAACTTTTTGACTGCAAGCTATAAACTGCTTGAAAAATTATTTGTGGCTTTTTAGTGCACTAAAAGCCTGTGTTTAAAATATGTTTTTGTATATTTTTTATTTTCTTCTTTTTAGTGTTATTTTTGTTTTGTTTTTAAATTTGTCAAATGTAATCGATCTGCTAATGACACTATCAATTTGCTATAAACGAGTCCAGAGCACAGGAGGCGGATATTCAGTATATTACACGGAAAGTTAATTTTTGTTGTTTGTTTTATTTAAAAAAAATTTTGATAAGAGTTGTAAATTACATTGTTTTAAATACTGTATAGTTGTCAGTTGTGTGTATGTCTGTGCACGCGCGTACAATAGTGAGTGTATGAGGGGGGGGGGGGGGGGGGGGGTCAATATTTCTCTCAAGAAAGACAATCTTGTTGGAAAGAATACACCTAGATTATTTGAAGTTATCGCCCATTTCAGTGATGATACAATACAAACAACAAAAATTTATATTAATTTTAATTTTATTTCTTTTACTATTTTTACCACTGATTATTGTATTGTCATGGAGAAAACACAACTATGTCAAGTCTCAGAGCTATTGCTCATCTGGAAGTGATTGAAAAATCGATTGCAAGATGTTAAGGTGACAAGAGAGTGACATACGTTGCAAGCTAAAGAAAAGCCTGTAAAAATTAAAACGAACAAACAAAGAGACGAGATAAGTGGCTTATCAAGGTACTGGCACGTGGATTACGCCCTATCATCTCTCAAACGTTTGTTTGTGGATTCTTAACGTAAAATTAAGCATTTTATGATGATTTCAAATTACTTGAAATTCTTTACGTGAAGTAGTATCGTCCCGTTAATTTCATCCAACATTTAATGGTTGTTTTATCTTGCGCTATAATTTTCCTTTTCACTTTTTATGGAAAACGTCCGCCTCTGTAGCTATCCTCCTTGAATGAAACCTACGTGAAACCTCTGAGCTGTTGTTGTGGTGGACTCTGAAGCAATTTTGTTGTGTATTATTAGGTTGCCAGCTAAACACACAACCTCATGATAGTCACATCTCATGTCTGAGGGATCAGTGGTCATATTTCTTCTTTGGCTTCTCATTGACCGTCGAAAACTACTAGGGAAATTATAGACATATATAGATCACCCGTTGGCTTGTCACACCGATTACGGAAACAACGGCAGATGGATCTATTTGTTGTTGCCCTAAAGACGCCGCTAGGCGTGATGGGAAACTACAACAGAGAAAATCAGTCTGCTGTTGCCCTTAAGAAGCCACAAGGCGTGATGGCCTCTGACTGCTTGGTCGGTCTTTGGCTAAGGACGGAAGAAGAAGAAGAAGAATAACACATAAGGAAGGGAAACCCGAGGCCTGTAAACAGTAAATTAATATGAAACAAATATAAAGGTATGTTATCAGGCACTCGCAAGAAATAAAGAAGTAGAACACTAGACAACAGAAAAACAACAGACATGAGTGGCTTACCCAGGATTTGAACCCTGGATCTTCCGTGCGACAACCCCGCCTAGCCATGCAAGTGAACCACACTATCCTCCCTGCCATCTACGCATCACCAAAAAATGATGTTTCGACGACAGGTCATTAGTGCGAACCTCTATACACAACACCGGAAGTTTACCATGGGCAGTTCAGCCTATTAATGACGCAATCACTTCTGTTGTTCCCCTATATATCAGTATTGGTCAGTCCAACAAGACAAAGACCTAAATACTGTGTCCAGTATGATAGTAGACTTTAGAACAGTGAGAACAGGACAGAGGGTAGGTTTGGTATTGTATAAACATATATAACGCATAAGGAAGGGAAACCCGAGGCCTGTAAACAGTAAATTAATATGAAACAAATATAAAGGTATGTTATCAGGCACTCTCAAGAAATAAAGAAGTAGAACACTAGACAAGAGAAAAACAACAGACATGAGTGGCTTACCCAGGATTTGAACCCTGGATCTTCCGTGGACCACTTTGATTGTTTGATGAAGACTATGGAACCCTTTGATGGTTCGATAAAGGCTATTGACCCCTTTGATTGTTCGATGAAGGTTATGAACCCGATTGACTGTCTGATGATGGCTATGGACCCTTTGCTTGTCTGATGAACACGATGGAACCCTTTGATTGTCCGATGAAGGCTATGGACACCTTTGATTGTCCGATGAAGGCTATAGACCCCTTTGATTGTCCGATGAAGGCTACAGACCCCTTTGATTGTCCGATGAAGGCTTTAAAACAAAATGTACAAAAAAGCATAATTTAAAATTTTACATTTTTAATTGTAGGTTATGTACACGGACCTGCTATTGACCCGAGGGGTCAATGGACCACAGGCTCAGAAATCCTGTTGTAGATTAAGCTAACCTGTTGATAATGTTACCAGGCAGATCGTGTGTTGGAGTTTACAGGGTAGGAAAAGTAACGGCAAACCGAAGGACGCATGGAGAAGAGAATCAGAGGCAGATATGAACAAGACATGGAAAGACCTTGGGCTGATCGTACACGATAGGAGAACTTGGCATGCGCTTTCTTTGCAGGTGTTATGTTACTTTGGGAACTAAAGGGTATTGATTGATTAATTGATAAAGATTTAATAGACCTGCTCTGGTGAATTAGTGTACTTTTACACTAGTGGTGTTTCTGCTTTGTTTGTTTGCTTTCTAGCCGAATTTATGTTCCACTCAATAAATATTTCAAGATCTAAAGGTCTTTTATATTTGGACATGCGCCCTAATATAACTAGGTTGAACGGGACGCCCCTCGCCAAAACGAGGCAACATTTTTTTTTTTTTTAAAAAGTTCTACTCTTGTCACCTCTGTTCGCGGTATGTGTTTATTAATTTTGTCACCTCTGTTCGCGGTATGTGTTTATTACTTTTGTCACCTCTGTTCGCGGCATATGTTTATTACTCTTGTCGCCTCTGTTTGCGGTATGTGTTTATTACTTTTGTCACCTCTGTTTGCGGCATGTGTTTATTACTTTTTTCGCCTCTGTTTGCGGTATGTGTTTATTACTCTTGTCGCCTCTGTTTGTGGTATGTGTTTATTACTTTTGTCACCTCTGTTTGCGGTATGTGTTTATTACTTTTGTCGCCTCTGTTTGCGGTATGTGTTTATTACTTTTGTCACCTCTGTTTGCGGTATGTGTTTATTACTTTTGTCACCTCTGTTTGCGGTATGTGTTTATTACTTTTGTCACCTCTGTTTGCGGTATGTGTTTATTACTTTTGTCACCTCTGTTTGCGGTATGTGTTTATTACTTTTGTCACCTCTGTTTGCGGTATGTGTTTATTACTTTTGTCACCTCTGTTTGCGGTATGTGTTTATTACTTTTGTCACCTCTGTTTTCGGTATGTGTTTATTACTTTTATATCTTACCTGTCTATATGTCTTTATCCTTATTCTCCTTTGCCCTCCTTACGGAGCACGGTGTCGCATGTTACGCATTGCCTAGTTAAATGTTTGAAGACCGAAAAGTGGGACACCAGTGTTCAGGCCTGAACAGAGAAATGCAGGGGTATTTTCCTGTGTGTATCTAGGGCAGCCAATCAGAGAAGAGGTTTCCCACGGTCAGATAGAACGACTTCGGCGATTGTATAAGGAAGAATAATCGTCCGAAATCATGGTTAGAATTAGACATCGGGAAGGAGAACGGAATGATAGACAAGGATGAGAATGGTCTCTTTTTGACGGGAATATCTTCAATTATGTATAGGTACAAGGAAATCAGAAGGGAGTAAGTAGTTGTGAAGAATTTCGCAAGAATAGTGTCCGTGCATTGAGAAATCCTGTGTTTTTCCTATTTATAATTCAATATAAAATCGTTAACACGACAGATATGGGAAAACAACATATGGATATAAAGGTCAACTCACGGAGAACGGAAGTATATAACTCCAAAGGCTTGAACTGGGAAAGGCGAAATGCACGAGACCAAGGTTGGAACTCATTTAGCACAACCCCCTCGAAGTTACAACTATTTTGGGAAGTTTGCTGGAGTTGCGAGCCTTGTTTCCTGTACGTCCGGTAGCTGCATATATAAGGGCGGACGGAAATGATTTCAAATTCACTTGTACAGCGAAGCAAGACAGAAGGACAACGGCTGGAGAGAGAGAAACGTGTCACGGCCAATATCTTGTTATTTGCAGCCAGGCAGTTCTGTTACTCCACAAAAGCCAGTCTTTACTGATCTTAATTAGATCCTGCGAGGGTATGTAAAGTTACTATGTAAAATAATACAAGAATTACAACTTTATTTCAGGATTTGTTTAATCTATATGTTATGAAAGTATCATGTATATTAATTGATTACTTGGTATGATTGTTGAAGATTGGAACCCGAAATATAACCACCATGACTGAGTCCGTATCAGGGCTAGCAAAATCCTTTTCAGGACTAATAACAATTTTTTCAGGACTACCAACAATCATTATCAGGGCTTATTCAATCTGTCTTCAAGTTACTGCACTTTACAGAGCTAACGTGTCAGGCAGGGGGATACTATAACCTCATACCATATATGTGTGTACATATTATTTTGTATTATTTGATTTTATAAAATGTTCCACAGTAGACACCTGTCTTGTCACTGATCCATAATCATGCATTTTCACGCATACATCTGAAAACAAATTCATCTCACCTACAATAGGAATGTGGTAATTGTTATCCACAAATAGCCACATATCCTACAATTATCTGCAGGTTCATACTTGTCAACCAAAAGTCAGAGGTCAGTGATCAAGAATTGCTCGAGGATCAATGCAAATCGCCCCAGCAGTGCCTGGATTGGTAGAAGCACGACCTACTGAAGCTGTACATCTCATATGAACACTGATTATAAAAACAGATGAGTGATATTTGTGACAATCGTGCACCCAAGAAGTGATAACTGTCAAGCAGAGTTTTGTGATGACAATTTGCGTGATAAACTAGTGAAAGTTATAAAGTGAATAAGACAGTGAAGAAGTCTATTACCCAACTAATTGGAAGAGTCTAAAGAAATGACATTTTAGTGTAACTTGTAAAAACTGTAATTGTTTTCGCCAATTTGGTTTTTGTATAAATATAACTTTTGTATCACCAGTCACACACAATCACCACAATTAGATAGATGTAAATAAAGAGGATATAAATTGTATTCACCAGCTTTATTCATTCAATATAGTTGATACTGAGTTTGGTTGAATTTTTATTAATATCACAGGTGGTCACATAGCGGAGGTGGCGCAGTAAGGTCTGACTGTTCTCTGAATATTTTCAGTCCAGATACTTTCACAGCCGTGACTATCGAGTGATACCAGTGTACTTCTCTGTCACTGGGACCTCACACATTCTGGAGAGAATACTATTTCTACTCTAGCACTATCATCTCACACATATAAAACCTTCCGCTACAGTGGGGGCTCGATCGCGGGATATTCTCGTATATCCTGAGCCATCCTCTATCTAATACATCTATCTTTAGTCTATCTTGGGCCACCAATAGAGAGAAAAAAAAATTTTTTTTTTGAAAATTCTAGAATAGATTTTTTTTCTCAGTAACAGTACCTTAGAGTACTCAGTAAATATTGACTATCACAAGGTTGCACGATTAATTGTGTTGTCCATTTGATAATTATTTTGAGTAAGTTTAGGTAAGTTTTCATACCCTACTTAACTTAATATAATGGCTGATTTAGTGAAGTTCAGAACTGCGATCATGCAGATGGGAAGAGAATTGGGCTTGACAGGTGATGCTCTCGTCCAGTATGTCACAACTGAAGTGGACAAACATATGGATAGAGAGGAAAGGAAGTTGCAAGCAGAAGCTGAGAGAGAAGCCAAAAGACTAGAAGCTGAGAGAGAAGCCAAAAGAATGGAAGCTGAAGAAAAGAGGCTTCTGTTGGAAGTTGAGGCTCAAGCCAAGAAATTGGAGGCTGAAGAAAGAAGATTAACAGCTGAGGAAAGGAAGCTACAAGCTGATAGAGACCATGAACTGAGATTAAAAGAGCTTGAAATACAGGCAGCGGCTACCACTAATGGTAGTAGGTCATCTCATTCGGATACCAGCGCCAGCCAAAGCACCTCCAATGGAGCTATGAACTTTCACTTGGACCCATTTGTGGAGAAAGAAGAGGGAATAGAGGATTACCTTGACAGATATGAACGATTGGCCACTACTTATGGCCTAGAAAAAGAAAAGTGGAATTTGAAGTTGTCACAGGGATTGAGAGGAGTATCTTATAATGTCTACTTGAAGATGCAAAAAGAAGATCAGGAAAACTATGAAGCCTTGAAACAAGCATTGTTGGTGCGTTATGAACAAAACGCAGAAGCTTATAGAAGGCGATTTAGAACTGCTATGCTCCAGACAGGAGAAACATATCAGCAGTTCTCAGCAAGGTTGGAAAGTTACTTGCTGAGGTGGTATCAGTTAGGAAACTTCAATCAGGATTTTAAAGGGATCAAGGAGATGATGTTGATAGAATAACTCCTGGAGTCCATGTCTCCTGAGACGAAGACATTCCTGGTAGAACATAAAAGAGAGAGATTAGATGAAATAATCATCTATGCAGAAAGTCACAAACTGGCTCACCCCCTGACTCAAGGAAATAAGAGGAAGCAGGGAGATAGTTTCAAGTCACCACAAAACCAAAACGAGTTTGAACAAAAGGACAATACAACCAAGAACAACCAAAGATATGACTACAAAGACAAGAACCCTCCAGGATATAACAATAAACCCTCACGAAGGGAAGAAAATTGGTGTAAGTTCTGCAAAATGAACAACCACAACACTGATAAATGTGGGAGGAAAAAACCTCTTCATCATGCTGCATGCTTACAGGTGAGGACTTCTGATAGGAAGGAACTGACGGTGATTCAGAATAGCCTCCATCACCCACCTACACAGGAGATAGTGACTGTGAATGGCAAACAAGTCACAGGAATGTATGACACAGGTTTGTCCTATGACGCAGTCGTGTGTGCATCTCTGGTGCGCCCTGAACAAATCACCACAGAAACAGTAGATATTCAAGGGCCACTAAAAGGAGCATTACCCCTCACTTTACCCATAGCAAAGATTCATGTCAGTTGTCGCTATGTGGAAGGGGAGATAAATGCAGCAGTGTTAGATGATCCCTTTTACCCCCTGATGTTGGGGCGTAGATATGTTTTCTTGGGAAACCCGGTAAAACCTATGGTTATGGCAGAAATCTAGACCAGGTCTGACTCCAGGAACATAGAGAGGGACACCAAATTAAAATTTGATTCGATTGAGATGAAAAAGGCTCAAGTAGCAGACAGCACATTGAAGCCTTGTTTTGGCAAACTGTCAAAAACACATAACAATCCAATCAAAGGAAATTTCTATATGGAACATGGACTCTTGCACAGGAAAGCTGGCAGAGGGACGAACAGTCATGGTCACATTGTTGTACCATCCACCTATAGAAATAAGGTTATAGGCTGGGGGCACATAACTTTGAGTGAAAACCTGGGATTTGGTGCCACAAAACAAAGAATAGCCACCCAGTACTACTGGCCAGGTATTACGGAAGACATCAATAGGTATGTAAATTCCTGTCCAGAGTGCACTCATGTAGATTCAGAAAGTCGGCGGAAGAGTCTTCAAAAGTCTACAAGCAAACCAGCCATCATGGGTACTCCCGAGATTTGCACTGGAGGGGAAAGGAAACATCCCACACAGGTTGAATTGCAGTCTGAAACCCATGCACTGGAAGAAAAGAACAAATCACATAGCCAAAATCAAACACCTACGAATTTACGAGGGAAAACCGCAACCAACTATCAACGAAAAGAGGGCGGTAAACTTCAAGGGAAACCTACCGACCCCATTTCACCAGCGGTAAGGGCCTGGATGAAAAGCCGAACTGGGAAAAGAGAGATAGTGAAGGATAAATCTATATCCATTAAAACAAAATGTAAGAGCAGATTTTCTTAGTCGACACCCAACTGAGATAGAACGAGAGTAAGAAGAACATTAACTACGGCAAAGCTTACAGTTGTTAGCTGTAGAAATCTACAGCTTAAAAGAGAGGGAGGCTCTGTCGCATGTTACGCATTGCCTAGTTAAATGTTTGAAGACCGAAAAGTGGGACACCAGTGTTCAGGCCTGAACAGAGAAATGCAGGGGTATTTTCCTGTGTGTATCTAGGGCAGCCAATCAGAGAAGGGGTTTCCCACGGTCAGATAGAACGACTTCGGCGATTGTATAAGGAAGAATAATCGTCCGAAATCATGGTTAGAATTAGACATCGGGAAGGAGAACGGAATGATAGACAAGGATGAGAATGGTCTCTTTTTGACGGGAATATCTTCAATTATGTAAAAATCGTTAACACGACAGATATGGGAAAACAACATATGGATATAAAGGTCAACTCACGGAGAACGGAAGTATATAACTCCAAAGGCTTGAACTGGGAAAGGCGAAATGCACGAGACCAAGGTTGGAACTCATTTAGCACAACCCCCTCGAAGTTACAACTATTTTTGGGAAGTTTGCTGGAGTTGCGAGCCTTTGTTACGTGCAGTCTTTGATATCTTACAATATTATACATAGGTAATTTTTTAGTGCTTAAGGGAAAGTCATTATTGAGTTACTTCCCTTGAACTCCGCGGATAAATACATTTTTACTGCGATTTATTCGTTGTTTGGGTAATAATAGATTGTTCTTGCTTCAGAATATCTATGGCCTGAATTTATGTGTATTGTTTGTCTGAGTAGGACAAGTCTGTCTTATATCTGTATATCTTTACATATCTAGGTCGAACTATATGTTCTGTTGTCTCTAGAGAGGTCAAAGGCTATTCGGCGGATGTGTCGCTTGAGTGGGGGTGATTTGGCTTCGTCCTGATAGGGAATGTGTGTGTTTTGCTATGTCGGCTTGATGCCTTGAAAAGTGATCTCAGTGGTTTTGGGGAAAGTGATAGTCGTCTAGACCTATCGTGTATGCTTTACCCCAGTGTTTTATTCATCTTGCCAAGGAATGGCAGTTTCATATTCCCTCTACCAAGGTAATCAAAGATACTCTTATGAACTCTCGATCGAAGCCACCATTGTCGATAATTACGATTTGAATGTTTAAGAGAATATATTTGACTCGATGAAAAACGACTTCGATTCCTAGCAGCACTATATTCTGTAGAATGCAGTCTATTGTTCATGACCAAATCTACAGAGCAACGAAATGTTGTATGAATGACTAACTTTAGAACAGATTCATTATCTGTATTCAAACGTGAGTGACAGTTCACGAGTGGAGCCATCTTGGAACCAAAACATGTAGGACTTTCAAGAAGAGAAAAGGGATGCCCGTATTATCGCTTGATCAGTCCAGAGATCACTGCTACACATGAGAACCCATTGTTAGCGGTTCAATATTATTATATGGAAAAATATGTGCTGAACATTATGTTGAAGAATCGTTGCTAAACGAGATTAGGTTTAGAAGTCATCTGAAATATTGTTTACAAGCTGACGTGCTCAGTCAGTGACGTCAGATGATATATGTATGGGCGATACTGAGTGCTTGGCTATTGACAGTCCATTATACCATTATTCTACATGAGTGCCCATGTAACATTGCAAGACCATTTGTCCACTGTACTATGATGTATTATGGCAACCTGTGATTTGTCACTATCTGTGCTGTCGAGTGTGTACGTCCAATTAAACTTTAGAAAAGGTACACAGTCGTTGGTGTCGATGACTTCCGGTCACATGAGTGTGAGAAGAGAACATTTGTCAACAACACGAACCCTTATCATCATTCGCACATTATACACTCCATCCATGTCTACACAACACTGCGTAGGTCAAGTTGACATTCCATACACTACAGTGGGGCAGGCAACACCATAGGGATCTTGTCAACTGATGATGATAGACGCCTGTCTTCCCGCCTAGGAGTGTTCTGGTGTACTTTATCAACATATATTATATCCAACTAAATATCAACTTTATCAACTGGTGGACCAGCTTTCTGGGTTTGACCTCGCAGAAATTCAGAAGTCAACAGATTACCGATACCAGACCGTTTCCTGTGGCTGATACGACACACTTGCAGTATTGGTTTGCTCTTTGTCAACGCTTCGTCACGTGACCTGTCAAGTGAATGCAGTATGTAGGTCAGCGTTGTTGACATTTTTTACATTAGACATTATAGAGTTTCACAGAACAGTTGGATCAATTCTTGTCAGTGTTAACAGAAAGACAGTATTTGTGAACTAAGAAGTCCTGGTTTCATCGATGGATCTTCTTGTTTGCCATATATGAACTTTAATATTTAAGGCCAGAATGTTTAATTGAATAAAGTGGCAGTTTGTTTGTTTTCATGAAAAATAACTTTGCCATTACTGTAAGACTGAGCCTATTTTGCAACACATACTATCATACACATAATTTATATATATTTATGTTTACATGTTATTTGTTTGTATAGTATGTTAGTTTCTATGTCAGCGGGTTGTGTTTAAGGTTGGGCGGCGTCCTCACAACAGAGTATCCCACGTCATAGAGGGTCCGTTGTGGGCGTTTTCTATAGGTGCAATTTTCTTGATTGAAAATTTGCTGCGACAACTGTTGCTTTTGTGTTAGCTGTGAAGTCTGTAATTATTGTTATTTTTGTAATATTTCTTTGTTCTTTAGTTTTGTTTTGATTTGTTTGTAATTTGTTGGTCTAACCTTTTCTATCTTTCAGTTCTATTCATAATTTATATTCATATATTGTGACGTCATTTGTGTTGTTATTCTTTGCAGATTCAGTGATTATCTTCATTGATTTCCCTATTTGATTTATTTTGATTTCTGCAAACGTTCTTGTATTGTCAGTCCTATTTGTACTTTATGTATTCTGTTGGTTGACATATGTTTTATATGGGTATATTTCATAAGACACAATTGCCTGTGCACTGCACTTGGATTATGGTATAGACCAGTACCTGATTATTATTACTATTATACAAGACCTTATTAAAGGCTTGTGACCCACAGATATTGGGATAGTATACTGATTAATCAGGTCATTGAGAACTTGGGGTATTATTATTGATTCAGGTGATTAGTATTATTGTTAGGCATCATGTCTACTCTAGATTATTTCATTACTCAAGGGAAAGCTCTTGATAAGACTGGTCAACAATTAGAACAATGGGCAGTTGCTCAATATGACAAAGCATTAGCTGCAGAAGAGAAAAGATTAGCTGCAGAAGAAAGAAAAGCTATGGCGGAAGAGAAAAGATTAGAAAAAGAAGCTGAGGCTGCTGCTGAACAAAAGAAATTGCAGATGCAGGTAGAGGAAAGGAGATTTGAAGCTGAACAAAAAAAATTGGAAAGAGAAGCTGCGGCTGAACAAAAAAGATTAGACAGTGAAGCTGAACAAAAAAGATTAGACAGTGAAGCTGAACAAAAAAGATTAGACAGGGAAGCTGAACAAAAAAAATTGGAAAGAGAAGCTGCGGCTGAACAAAAAAGATTAGACAGTGAAGCTGAACAAAAAAAAAATTGGAAAGAGAAGCTGCGGCTGAACAAAAAAGATTAGACAGGGAGGCTGAACAAAAAAGATTAGATGCTGAAGAGAAAAAAGCAATAAGAGAACATGAATTTGAGTTGGAGAAATTGAGATTGACAAGTATGAGTAATGTTAATCAGGCATCTAGTGGTAATGGTAAACCTTCTACTTACAAGGTTAAGGTTCCACCGTTCAATCAGTCCAGTGACGATATTACATTCTGGCTGGATAGATTTGAACGTTCTTGTCGTACACATAATGTGGATAAATCACAATACGCTAATCAATTATCAGAAAACTTGAAAGGTGAATCTTTGACTAGATTATGCCTTGTAGGAGAAGCAGATAAGGATAATTATGATGTCATTAGGGCGGCTTTGATAAAAAAATATCAGCTAAGTGAGGAAGGCTATCGCCTTTTATTTAAGACGATGGTACCTGAGACGGGGGTAGAATTCTCAGAATTCACTGCAAAGGCACGTCTCACAGTTGATCGTTGGATTGAGCTTTCCAAAACAGAAAAAACGTATGAAGGACTTATGGATTTGTTGCTCAGAGATAAGATTATGTCATGTGTGAACAAACCTTTCCTTGAATTTATACATGAGCGTAAACCTAAATCTCTAAAAGAAATGGAAGAATATTGTTCCCAATATGTCACTGCACACCCCGACGTGACTTTTGGCAACACTAAGATTAAGGAGAGTATGCCAGTTGCTTCAGCAACACCATACAATCCCAATTATTCACACACAGATTTCAGGGACCTCAAAACAGATTTGATAAAAAAGGTAACCATAATAGTTATCAAAACCAAGGTAACCAATCATTTCAGGGTTCTTCTTCAAAGAACTGGAGACGACCTGATAGCTCTCGACACAGGGGTGGTCATAATTATAGGAATTTCCGTAGAGGAAGTAATTATAGAAACTATCAGGGTTATCCGTCTTGGAGTCAACAAGATCATAATTACAGAGATACTCATTATAATGAATATGATAATGGTAACCAAGGGTACTATGACTCAAACCCAAATAGGGGTTACAATAGAGGTAACAATAACTACAGAGGTGATAATAACCGAGGTAGATCTCAATACAAAAGACATAAACCACATTTTCAGGCAAACTCTGCACAACAAGAGTCCCATGAAGCCTATAAACAGAGTAAAGATAATAATGATGCTAGTAATATGGCATGTGCCGCTTTTGATTTTGGGAGAGCATCTCAGTGCCCCCAATGCAAAACGTTATTTGAGCCAACCACAGTGACTACTTTAAGCTGTGGCCATCCTCTTCCTGCTCTTCCAGCATCAGTCGCGCATGATGGAAGAGGGTCTCTTGTCTTACATAAGGGTTTAGTGAATAACAATCCAGTCTCTGTGCTATTTGATTCTGGATGCACCACAATTGGTGTTAGGCAGTCACTCGTAGATCCTTCCCGTGCCACTGGACAAGTAGTCAAATGTGTAACATTTGGCGGCACATTAGAGAAATACTCTACCGCTATCATTAGGATTGCTACTCCTTTCTTTACAGGAGATGTACACGCATGTCTTCTTCCGAATCCGATCGCTGACCTCATCATCGGTCGCATTCATGGAGTCAAGGAATGCACTCCGCAACAAATTTCCACGTGGGAAAGGCAAAACATGCAGATTGCTAACGCTGTAGTCACTAGAGCTCAGGCTCTTAATGTGCCTCAAACTTCATCTACTGAAGATAATGAAGTGCAGAACCAAGATAATCCCTTGGTAATTTCTCGTGACTCGTTTATAAAACAGCAAGAAGATGATCCCACTCTGAAGAAATTCTTCATTCTTGCAACTAAAGGTGATCCGAATAAGGACACAAGTCGTAAATCGTGGATTACAAAGAAGAATGGCGTACTTGTACGTATGGTTCAAGACTCCATTACGTCAAGTCATTCTCAAATCCTGGTTCCCAAGAATTTGAGAGTTAAAATTTTGCAGCACGCTCACGACTCTCAGTGTGCTGGACACATGGGTTTTTCCCGTACTAAGTCAAGAGTCCTTGCGGCTTTCTTTTGGCCATTGGTAAACAAGGACATACGGATTTATTGTCGATCTTGTAAAGTATGTCAGGAAGTTAAATCCAAAGGTCCACGGCATGCTGCACCCATTCAGGCGGCGGACATTCCTATTCGGCCGTTTCAAAAAATGGCCATAGACATTATTGGTCCATTTAAGATCAAGTCTGCCAGAGGACATCAGTTTATCTTGACGTGTGTTGATATGTGCACACGTTGGCCAGAGGCTATTCCTCTGAAGAGCATTACTACTGCTGATATTGCAGATGCTCTTTGGCTTATATTTTCTCGTCTGGGGTTCCCCGGAGAGATATTGTCAGACCATGGCACCCAACTAATATCAGATACCATGTCTCAAGTAATGTCTACCCTGCAGATAGATAGATCTTTAAGTAGTATCTACCATCCAATGTCTAATGGTATGGTCGAACGCCTTAATAGAACACTTAAAAACTTACTGGGGAAGATAACTGAGGATCATCCTCAAGACTGGGACAGAGTTTTACCTGCGGCCCTCTTCGCTTACAGAGAGGTACCCAATGAACATACGGGATTTTCTCCCTTTGAACTCGTCTTTGGCGCGCGTCCGCGTGGCCCTATGTCGTTGCTTCACGATCTCATAACATCTGACAATATTGACGATGACACAAAGTCATCCTACGAATATGTCATCGCGTTGAGACAAAAGATTATCGAAGCATGCAAATTAGCAACTTCTTCTTCTGAATTTGCGAAACAGAAGGCAAGGCAATTTGCCAATAAGAAGAGATGCTTACGACAACTTTGTCCTGGTGACAAAGCATTTGTATTACTACCTTGTAGGGAAAACAGATTGCTTATTTCTTGGAAAGGTCCGTACGATATAATATCGAAAATTTCCGATGTCGACTATATTGTCGATATTGATGGGAAGCATAAAACCTTCCACATCAATATGCTTACTGAATTCCATGAACGTCCGGATTATTTGCAACCCATTTTCCAAGCAACGGACAATTCTCCAGTACCACATGGTCATTACTCATCACTGTCCGTGATACAGGATGAGGAAACAAGTTTTTCAGATGTAAATCTTCCTCTTCCAATGATCCCACTTCATTCCAGTGAATCATGGAAGCACGTTACTGTCTCTCCTGATTTGTCTCTAGGAGAACAGCGACAAGTTTCAACTATGTTGCAAACATTTCAGGATGTACTCACTGACATCCCTGGACAAACTAATGTCATTCAACATGACATTGTGCTAACTGACCATACTCCTATTAGGGTTAGACCTTATCCTATACCTATACATTTCCAAGCACAGGTCGAGAAAGAGTTGGATGTGATGATAGATTTGAAAATAATCGAACCATCCACCTCTGCGTATTCTTCGCCGATGGTTATTGTGCGTAAAAAAGACAATAACATACGTCTTTGCGTTGACTATCGAAAATTGAATCAAGTAACGAAGTTCGATGCCGAACCTATGCCTTTACTGGAAGAGCTACTTACTCGACTCTCCAAATCTCATTTTTTCACTAAACTTGATTTGTCTAAGGGATATTGGCAAGTTCCTTTATCTGAACGCGCCAAACCTCTCACGGCTTTTTCAACACCTAGAGGTTTGTTCCAATGGAATTTTATGCCTTTCGGTCTTATGAACGCACCAGCTACGTTCGTACGCATGATGCGCCGAATCCTATCTTATCGGTCAGATGTCATTGCATATCTAGACGACATCTGTCTTTTCAGCGATACTTGGGAAGATCACTATTCAGGGTTAGATGAATTGCTGTCTACTTTGCGTGAGCACAACCTGACAGCGAAACCCTCTAAAGCCTATATTGGTTTTAGCGAAATTTCTTTCCTAGGCCACCGAGTTGGTCATGGTTTCCTAAAGACAGAGGACCATAATACTAGTAAGATACTTAACATCTCAATCCCTAAGACTAAAAAACAGGTGAGAAGTCTGTTAGGTCTTATTCAATTTTATGGCAGATTCATTCAGAATCTATCCTCTATCATGGCACCTCTCTCAACACTTCTAAAGAAAGGTTCGCCTAATGTGGTCCACTGGTCTCAGGAATGCCAATGCTCTCTGGATAAGATTAAAACACTGTTTTCAACACCACCTATTTTAGTGCTACCCACTAAAGATAAGACATTCGTTCTTCGTAGTGACGCTTCATCCACTGGGATTGGAGCGGCACTAATGCAAGAGTACTCTGGAACTCTGCATCCTGTAATGTATATTTCCAGAAAACTTAATGCGGCAGAAAGGAATTATTCGGTTTTAGACCGTGAGCTATTAGCTATGGTTTGGTCGATCCTCAAACTACAGAGATTCCTACTAGGCGCACATTTCATAGTAGAAACAGACCAAAAAGCTCTTACTGCTATACAGAGTAAGAATTTGAAGAGCTCGAGGTCTACTCGATATGCAATTGCTCTTCAACCTTTTCATTTCTCTGTGCGAGCTATTCGGGGATCAGATAATGTGATGGCAGACATTCTGTCAAGATGCCCACATGATTCCACATAACTATTAGGGCTTAGACTTCTTGATATGTCTAGTTCTATAGTAGTTCCTTTTCTATATCATGATAGATACACATTTGTAATTTAATAATATAATGATTGTATCACTACATAGCGGTTCATGTATGTTTATTCACCGCTGTGCTTTGATGATTTTTACTTCATAAATCATAAATTTAAGATATCTAATACGTAGTGATGATATGAATTTTTTAGGCATTGTGTAATTGCCAGAATTGTATTATACTTTGATGACACCTTCCTGGAAAAATATACTTGTAGAGAAATAATTTCTCTCAGTTTATGAGACACATTCTCACCAGTCGCTCCATAAGTCGACTTAGCCTCATATTAGGCGTTATAGGTATTCCTGATATTTTCATCTGCGCATTATTCATGCGTTGTGAGCCTATTGTACGTTGCTCCTAGATGTATTTCAAAAAAAAAAAAAAAAATGTTCCATTTTTTTTTTTCCCGGGAGGTGTGGTAAGACTGTTACGTGCAGTCTTTGATATCTTACAATATTATACATAGGTAATTTTTTAGTGCTTAAGGGAAAGTCATTATTGAGTTACTTCCCTTGAACTCCGCGGATAAATACATTTTTACTGCGATTTATTCGTTGTTTGGGTAATAATAGATTGTTCTTGCTTCAGAATATCTATGGCCTGAATTTATGTGTATTGTTTGTCTGAGTAGGACAAGTCTGTCTTATATCTGTATATCTTTACATATCTAGGTCGAACTATATGTTCTGTTGTCTCTAGAGAGGTCAAAGGCTATTCGGCGGATGTGTCGCTTGAGTGGGGTGATTTGGCTTCGTCCTGATAGGGAATGTGTGTGTTTTGCTATGTCGGCTTGATGCCTTGAAAAGTGATCTCAGTGGTTTTGGGGAAAGTGATAGTCGTCTAGACCTATCGTGTATGCTTTACCCCAGTGTTTATTCATCTTGCCAAGGAATGGCAGTTTCATATTCCCTCTACCAAGGTAATCAAAGATACTCTTATGAACTCTCGATCGAAGCCACCATTGTCGATAATTACGATTTGAATGTTTAAGAGAATATATTTGACTCGATGAAAAACGACTTCGATTCCTAGCAGCACTATATTCTGTAGAATGCAGTCTATTGTTCATGACCAAATCTACAGAGCAACGAAATGTTGTATGAATGACTAACTTTAGAACAGATTCATTATCTGTATTCAAACGTGAGTGACAGTTCACGAGTGGAGCCATCTTGGAACCAAAACATGTAGGACTTTCAAGAAGAGAAAAGGGATGCCCGTATTATCGCTTGATCAGTCCAGAGATCACTGCTACACATGAGAACCCATTGTTAGCGGTTCAATATTATTATATGGAAAAATATGTGCTGAACATTATGTTGAAGAATCGTTGCTAAACGAGATTAGGTTTAGAAGTCATCTGAAATATTGTTTACAAGCTGACGTGCTCAGTCAGTGACGTCAGATGATATATGTATGGGCGATACTGAGTGCTTGGCTATTGACAGTCCATTATACCATTATTCTACATGAGTGCCCATGTAACATTGCAAGACCATTTGTCCACTGTACTATGATGTATTATGGCAACCTGTGATTTGTCACTATCTGTGCTGTCGAGTGTGTACGTCCAATTAAACTTTAGAAAAGGTACACAGTCGTTGGTGTCGATGACTTCCGGTCATACATGAGTGTGAGAAGAGAACATTTGTCAACAACACGAACCCTTATCATCATTCGCACATTATACACTCCATCCATGTCTACACAACACTGCGTAGGTCAAGTTGACATTCCATACACTACAGTGGGGCAGGCAACACCATAGGGATCTTGTCAACTGATGATGATAGACGCCTGTCTTCCCGCCTAGGAGTGTTCTGGTGTACTTTATCAACATATATTATATCCAACTAAATATCAACTTTGCAGCCAGGCAGTTCTGTTACTCCACAAAAGCCAGTCTTTACTGATCTTAATTAGATCCTGCGAGGGTATGTAAAGTTACTATGTAAAATAATACAAGAATTACAACTTTATTTCAGGATTTGTTTAATCTTTATGTTATGAAAGTATCATGTATATTAATTGATTACTTGGTATGATTGTTGAAGATTGGAACCCGAAATATAACCACCATGACTGAGTCCGTATCAGGGCTAGCAAAATCCTTTTCAGGACTAATAACAATTTTTTCAGGACTACCAACAATCATTATCAGGGCTTATTCAATCTGTCTTCAAGTTACTGCACTTTACAGAGCTAACGTGTCAGGCAGGGGGATACTATAACCTCATACCATATATGTGTGTACATATTATTTTGTATTATTTGATTTTATAAAATGTTCCACAGTAGACACCTGTCTTGTCACTGATCCATAATCATGCATTTTCACGCATACATCTGAAAACAAATTCATCTCACCTACAATAGGAATGTGGTAATTGTTATCCACAAATAGCCACATATCCTACAATTATCTGTAGGTTCATACTTGTCAACCAAAAGTCAGAGGTCAGTGATCAAGAATTGCTCGAGGATCAATGCAAATCGCCCCAGCAGTGCCTGGATTGGTAGAAGCACGACCTACTGAAGCTGTACATCTCATATGAACACTGATTATAAAAACAGATGAGTGATATTTGTGACAATCGTGCACCCAAGAAGTGATAACTGTCAAGCAGAGTTTTGTGATGACAATTTGTGTGATAAACTAGTGAAAGTTATAAAGTGAATAAGACAGTGAAGAAGTCTATTACCCAACTAATTGGAAGAGTCTAAAGAAATGACATTTTAGTGTAACTTGTAAAAACTGTAATTGTTTTCGCCAATTTGGTTTTTGTATAAATATAACTTTTGTATCACCAGTCACACACACTCACCACAATTAGATAGATGTAAATAAAGAGGATATAAATTGTATTCACCAGCTTTATTCATTCAATATAGTTGATACTGAGTTTGGTTGAATTTTTATTAATATCACAGGTGGTCACATAGCGGAGGTGGCGCAGTAAGGTCTGACTGTTCTCTGAATATTTTCAGTCCAGATACTTTCACAGCCGTGACTATCGAGTGATACCAGTGTACTTCTCTGTCACTGGGACCTCATACATTCTGGAGAGAATACTATTTCTACTCTAGCACTATCATCTAACACATATAAAACATCCGCTACACACGGAGACATCCCTGTAGCTGATTCCCTGGCAGAAAGGCTGCACCAAGAAATCACGTGCTTTTGCAGCGATGGATTCGACGGCAATTACTTTTACATGATGAGGTTACCAGCCCCATGAACAACCTCACATTAGTCGCCTTGTACGCCACGCCACAGTAGTCCTATATTTTCTGGGAATCTCATCATGTAAAACAAATTTTACATAAACCACAGCTGCTAGAGCATGTCATTGCTTGGTGAAGGCTTCATGGACAGGAACCTGCTGCAGTGGTTGCTCTATGCTCTGTAAGGAGCGCAAAGGAAAATGATGGTGATGATGATGATGGTGGTGATGATAGTGATGATGGTGATGATGGTGATGGGGATGATGGTGATGATGGTGATGATGGTGATGGTGATGGTGATGATGATGGTGGTGATGATGGTGATGGTGATTGTGATAATGATGATGGTGATGATAATGGTGATGGTGATGATGGTGGTGATGATGGTGCCGATGAAGATGGTGATGATTATAATTTTCGCTGTTTGTACGTCGGTCACATCTAGGGGATGCAACTGTGGTTGAAAATTAGACATTAGTTGTATTATTTCCCTTATATGTACTCTCCCGAAAATAGTAACACTCAAGGAAGAAAAGTCGGTGAATTGTACAACACAAAGTGAGTGACAGTGATATATGAATAAAATATAAGTTTTTGATTCTTTACCTCACGGGTTTCTTTTGTTAGTGGGTATATATATATATATATATATATATATATATATATATATATATATATATATATATATATATATATATATATATATATATATATATATATATATATATATATATATATATATATATATATATATATATATATATATATATATATATATATATATATATATATATATATATATATATATATATATATATATATATATATATATATATATATATATATATATATATATATATATATATATATATATATATATATATATATATATATATATATATATATATATATATATAAATATATATATATATATATATATATATATATATATATATATATATATATATATATATATATATATATATATATATATATATATATATATATATATATATATATATATAATATATATATATATATATATATATACTATATATATATATATATATATATATATATATATATATATATATCTATATATATATATATACATATATATATATATATATATATATATATATATATATATACCCACTAACAAAAGAAACCCGTGAGGTAAAGAATTGAAAATTTTTCGAGGTTGTGCCATAAAAGAAGGTAAAATACGCATTGGGCAGGTTGCCAGGAAGTACGAGCAATTAGTGCATTGAGTTCAAGCCGTAATAACAACCGGAGCATTCAGCACGTGCGACAAATGCAATATGCGTTTTTCGAGTACCACGTGCCCCACGAATGTGATGTGTGAGTTTTAATGACTTATTCCTCTGATTTGGCGATTGCACTTGCCAGAAAACAACATATAGTGTTGACTGTACCTAAATTTCACCGTGCCACGATTGTCTGAAGGATAGCGCAGCCAAGCCATCTGACAATCAGTTGCAGCATCATCCGTTAGTGACGTTGCTCGCTACTTTGGTGCATGCCGAGACACATCTAGGAACTTGCACACGCAATGGCACACCACAGGGACAACTCAAGACAGGCCCAGAAGTGGTAGACCAAGGGTAACAACAGTGGCTAAGGACCGTTACATATGGACGGTACATCTGCGCAACCACTTCCAATATGGTCAGGCAACAGCCTGTACGTTCCCAGGCTTCAGGACTTTCAATAACATAAGTGTTTACAGAACAGCACAACGGTTGCGCCTGCCTTCGTGACACATCGCAGCAAGATAACAATGGGCCAGACAACACCTCAGATGGACTAACTACCTGTGCCGTGCTGTCGTATGATCTGATGAATCCAGGCTCCTTCTTAAATGGCAAGATAGCAGGATCCGGGTACATCACAGGAGGGGTGAAAGATATTCTTCTAACTGCATTCAGGAGGCAGCCAGTTTCGGCAGAGGAAGCGTTATAGTTGGAAAGGAGGGGAGGGGGGGAGCTATTACCGCTGAGCAAAGAACCAATCTTGTCAGAATTGAAGGAACTCTGACCGCCAGTCGCTACATCTGTGACGCACTGCAGCCGCGCTCTGCCGTTCCTTCACCAACATGCACCAGGCGTAATTTACATGTAAGACAACACCTCGCCTCACAGAGCAGTAACAGCCCTAGACTACCTGAAGCATCTAATGTGAACATCCTAGACCCTTGGCCAGCTCTATTCCCTGACTTGAATCCCATTGAACATCTCTGGGACCATGTGGACAGAAGGGTGCCCACCCTCCATTATGATCCAGAGACCTTGGACCAGTTGTATACAGAGCTTACTGAGGCATAGAACAACATCCCAGAAGACCAGATCAGACGTTTGGAACTCTTCATAAGACGCTGATGCAGGACAGTGGGGCAAGTTCTTGGTGGTCACATTCGTTACTGAGTTTGTGATTTTTGTTTTGTAATCTAATTTCTTTCAGGGCGTAAATCCCTCATCGAACTGCCATGTTTGCTTTATCAATTTCTCGATGCACATTTATTGAGAACAAAGTACAAGATGTGACAGGTTTCTTTTGTTAGTATACATAATCATCATCTCATCTCAACCCATAACCCGTCATGGGTCGTAGGGGTGCCATGGTGGAAGCATCAGCAGACAGGGTCCTCCACTGCTCTCTATTCTCAGCAATGCGTACAAGTGTGGAAAAACCGTGTCCTGCCCATTCTTTGATGTTATCAGCCCAGGATTTTCTTTGCCTTCCTCTTCTCCGTTTACCTTCGACTATTCCCTGGAGGATCGTTTTCGAAAGGGAGTCATGACGAGTTACATGCCCAAACCAGGCAAGCTTTCGACGTTTCACTATTGACAAAAGTGGTTCTTGGTGGCCTGCATAGGTGTTTATCTTCTCTCTAACATAGACATTTGTTTTGTGCTCTTTATAGCAAATGCGCAAAATTCTTCTATAACATTTATGCTCGAAAGTCTGAATCCTTCGCTCCGTATCTGCAGTGAGTGTCCAGCCCTCACACCCATACAAGAGAATAGATAATATAAGTGATTTGTATAATTTGATCTTCACAGGAAAACTGATGTTACTTTTCCAGATCACATTCAACCTTGTCATGGCAGCTGAGGCCATCTCAAGTCTTGTCTTGATTTCCTTACTTGATCTTCCATCACTACATATAGTGGACCCGAGATATTTAAAGGTGTTAACTTCTTCTAACGTTTGCCCATTTAACGTAATGTTGGTCGGAACATGTTTCTTATGGCTATTCACCAATATCTTGCTTTTTTCTATATTAATTTCCATCCCATACGTTCTTGTTACTTTCTCCAGTCTAGAGGTAAGGTCTTGAAGTTCTGATTCTGTTCCAGCTATCAGATCAATATCATCAGCAAAACGTAGATTACACAGAGGTCGGCCTCCAATCGATATGGTTGATTTATAATCGTAGAGAGCCTCCTGCATAATATGTTCTAGATATATATTAAAGAGCACTGGTGACAGGATACATCCCTGGCGAACTCCTACAGTTGTTTTGAAAAATTCTCCAATGTCGTTGCTGACATAATGTATGTACATAAGTTGGTAGATAGGTAGGTAGTTAGGTAGGTAGTAAGTAGTTAGATAGGTAGGTAGGTAGATAGATAGATAGATAGATAGATAGATAGATAGATAGATAGATAGATAGAGAGAGAGAGATAGATAGATAGATAGATAGATAGATAGATAGATAGATAGATAGATAGATAGATAGATAGATAGATAGATAGATAGATAGATAGATAGATAGATTAGTTCATTTATTCTCACATGCATTTTACGTATCAATTTCAAGGAATTCAACGTTGTAAAGTAAAGTAAAATAGAACACTCATATTAACATTAACTGCATATAAACATGACATAAAATATTTTGAAAAGTACAAACATCGTCATTAGAACTTACAGTTGATATTATAAGAAAAGATAATCTGGTTGGGGGGGGGGGGGGGGGTGGGGGGGGGGGGGGGGGGGGGGGGGGGGGGGGGGGGGGGGGGGGGGGGGGGGGGGGGGGGGGGGGGGGGGGGGGGGGGGGGGGGGGGGGGGGGGGGGGGGGGGGGGGTGGATGGGGGGGGGGGGCAGTAATCAGAACTCAGAAAGTATTCGAAAAGTCTACGACTGTATGAATAGGGACTGAGGTTGTTTCTTAGATTATGTGGAAGACAATTCCAAAGATTAGCAGCAGAGTACGCTAAGATTTTCTTGAATAAGTCAAGCATAGGCTTGGGTAAGTGCAATTTGTTATTAAAACGTTGACTGCGTCCTTCATTGTATTTGAACAGTGACCACAGATATGCTGGAGCATTGTGTGACAGGATTTTGTTAACAAATTTAGCTTTGTTGAACAGAAGGCGCTTTCTTAAGGGCAGTATTTGGAGTTTTTTATATAGATCTACACACTGAGTTAGGCAGTTGTCAGAGACTAGATGCACTGCACGCTTTTGTAGTGAATGGAGTCTCTTTGTGTTAGACATTGAGCAACCATCCCAGATTGTGGAGCAATAGTCTAGGTTTGCTTGTATGTGAGATATATAGAACAATTTTCGTGTGTCTTCATCTAGGAAATGTTTGATTTTAGCTTACTGGTAAACTTTCTGTGCCTTTTGCTTGGTCAGTGCATGTACATGTGAGTTCCAATTTAGATGCTGGTCAACGACTATACCTAGAGTTTTATGTTCATTAACGTTTTCAATTAGTGAGGTACCAACGTAGATATGAAGTGTTGTTTTCTATGAATTTTGTAATTTTTGTCTAGTTGATAAATTAACATACATTTTGTTTTAATGATATTTATTAGCATGCGATTTCCGTTGCTCCACTTGATCAGATTATCTGTATCTTTTTGGAACGATAGTTCGAGTGTGTTACAACTTTTATCACTCGTGTAAACAGTACAGTCGTCTGCGAACAGGTCACAGGAGGAGTTCTTGATGTGTAGTGGAAGGTCATTAATGTATATGGTAAAAAGTAGAGGACCAAGAATAGAACCCTGAGGAATGCTGGTATTTATTACGGCTGGGTTTAAATATGAGTTATTGTAAGAAACTACATGTTTTCTGTCTGATAGACATGAGTTAATTATTGTCACCAGTTGAAAATTTACTTTTGATGTTTCTAGTTTTCTAATTAAAATAGCATGATCTATCATATCAAATGCTTTTTTAAAGTCTACAAAGACTGCCCACACATATTATATTTGTTAATATTTAGGTGCCAGTTGTCTATCATCTTAATTAGAGCAGTGTGACATGAATGTTTAGGTCTGAACCCCGACTGTCTATCAATTAGTATGTCGTTGTTAACTAGGTGTTGTAGTGTAATTTTATGTATCTGTTTTTCCAGTGGTTTGGATAGCGATGATATTAGAGAGATTGGCCTATAGTTACCAAAGTTACAATTATCGGAGGAAACAGGTTTGAAAAGAGGATATACCTTAGCGACTTTAAAGTGCGACGGAAAATAACTCTTTGCGATACATAGATTGTATATGTATGTTAGTGAATCACTAATAACTGGCGCAGCGTAGCGCAGTATTCGATTACTGATTCCGTCAAGTCCTGATGAGTTATTCTCTTTAAGGCCTAGAAGATAGTTATACACGTCGTTAACTGCCATAAACGGAAGGTCGTATGGGATTGTTTTTGTGCATTTGTTCTCACAGAATGCTGACAGTTGGCCTAGGTCACAAGGGGAATCTGGTATCGTAGATTTAAGACTGGCTATTTATGCCTGAAAGTAATTGCTGAAGTCTGTACAAGTAAATGATGTGTTGGGGGTTAACGAATCTGGCGAATTTCGTTTGTTTGCTAGAGTATTGATTGATTTCCACACATCTCTACTGTTTGTTTTGTTGTGAACTAAGTTTTTAAAGTATGTTTTCTTTTCTCTACGTATTAAAAATTGTACCCTGTTTCTTTGTGCTCTGTATGTGTTAAAGTCCTTATTTTTGTGAGCTCGATCTCGCTGCCTCGTGGCTTCTAGCACTGCAGGTGTGATCCAAGGAGATTTGATCTGTCGTATCACACGAACTTCTTTAGTTGGTGCGTGGTTATCAAACACACAATGAAAGATACATGTCCAATGAGCAATGGCGTCATCGGGATCAGAAAGCTGGTAAACACTGGCTAGAGGTGCAGCTCGCAAATCATGTAAAAATTGTTCATTGTTGAAATTTTTGAAACTTCTTAATTTAATGCTTATATGTTTATTTCTGGGAGCTTTATATTTATTCTTTGACAACGTGCAACATATTGGATAGTGGTCACTCATCGCGACAGTAGGAACAAAGCATTCTGTAATGTTTTCTGCACAGGTGACGTGGATGTGTCATTTGTTGTGGATGATGTTTTTGTTACCCTGGAAGACTGGTTGACTATTTGTTTTAGGTTGTATCATAGTATGATGTTTTCCCACGTTTGGTTTATGTTGTGTATGTCAATGTTGAAGTCGCCTAGAAGAATAATTTCTTTGGCAGTGGTAAATACTTTGTCCATCATAGTGGTGAAATTTTCGTACCAGATGTTTCCTGCACTGGGATTTCTATAAAGATACCCGACTAGAAATTGTCCCTGGCTCGATATTTTTATTTCTAACCATATGCACTCGGTCTCTGCTGTCTCTAAGTCGCTTCTGCGGCGATAACTAATAGAAGTGGAAATATAAACTACTATACCTATTTCTAGCTTTCTACTTGAGTCTCGTCGAACAGTTTTAAAGCCTTGTGGTGCAATATCATCATCTGATATTTTGTTATTTAAACGACTTTTCGAAAGTCCAAAAACATGAAAACTTTGATTCAGAATTCGTATAAGCTCAGGAAGTTTGCCTAATAGATGGTAAATGTTTAGATGACCCAACCGTTACCATCTTTAATTAGCCATTGTGTCTGATTTGTATGCATTTAATTTTAGAGAGGGGGTTTAAAAATATCAATAACAAAAGCAGTGTTAACACGAAAATCCCGAATATTTAGATTAATTAACTTTACCAAGTAAGTGAAAGTAAAAATGTTAGTACTTACTTACGAAACACTTGTCATAGGCAATAGTAAAAATTGCAATGGACTGAAACTGTTAGGAGTATATGAAAATAGTCGCACAAAATAACAGGCACACACAGTTTAACGCCATAACACTCAAAATCTAACAAGGTAATTAAAGGACACAAAACATACGAATTTTAAAAAATCAAACAAGTAAAAAAGTTTTAAAGGCCTGTAGCCAATGAAATACGAGTGTTCCAAGAAAGTAACAAAGGACTTATTACTTTAGGCGTAACAGTAATCAACTAAATTACAGAGGAGAGACGGCTTTGGTTGCAGGGATTAAGTCAGTGAATAGTGATAGAACCTCTACACCTCACGGTAGAAGGGGAACGACTAAGTAAGTAAGTAAGAATAGTGATAGATAGATAGATAGATAGATAGATAGATAGATAGATAGATAGATAGATAGATAGATAGATAGATAGATAGATAGATAGATAGATAGATAGATAGATAGATAGATAGATAGATAGATATATAGATAGATAGATAGTTAGATAGATAGATAGATAGATAGATAGATAGATAGATAGATAGATAGATAGATAGATAGATAGATAGATAGATAGATAGATAGATAGATAGATAGATAGATAGATAGATAGATAGATAGATAGATAGATAGATTTAAAAAAATGAATGTATCATTTATAAACGAGTAATATTTTTTCTTGATCCACTGTCAACTCCGTGGAGTGAAATTGATCTGTGAATAATATACATCTGATCAAATCTATATAACTAATATAAAGCTCACAAGAAGGTTGGTCAGTACCAGAGCAGAGTAAGGACACACGTGCTGACATAGTTGTTCGAAGAAACACACTGATTTACTTGACCATTCATCATTCACTATTTGACTCCGCACATTCAAATACGAAAAGCAATCTACATTCGCATTTAGTTTTCCCTAACTTTAAAATCGTACTTTAATGGAGTTATCTCAACCTTATTTTACATTGTTTTAGTTATAATGCCAAACCGGCTGGGTCAATGGTGGCCAAAATGTGGCAGATTAAAATGTACAATAAAGCTAGCCACCTGCCAAAGTTTCAGCTCTCTACAGTGAGTGACAAACTGAGTTCTTCAGCGTCAAAGACATGAAACGCGACAACTATAAAACGTTCAGGTTTTCTTAAATAAAGGAGGGCATTACCTTCAGATCTAAGGGTCTTTTATATTTGGACATGCGTTCTAATATAACCGACTAGGTTGAACGGGACGCGCCTCGCCAAAACGAGCGAGGCAAAAGTTTTACATAAAAAAAAGATATAAAAATAAACGAGGTTAAAAAAAAGTAACCAGCCGATATGTCTGCCACACTTGTATGAGCTATGTACCACAACAATTCATCTCCCGTGATAGCCATACATTTTAAATGTCGTTTCTTAATAACTTTTTTATCGTCTTCGCCGTACTGGTTGACAAAACCCTGATACATGGACTCAAAAGGAATTTATGCGAATAGATTTCAATAGCCCTTTTCTTCTGGGTTATGCTAGCGTGAAAAGAATCTCGTTAAAGTGCCAAGCGAAGCAAAATGTCATTTTCTATTTAGAAAAATTCAGCAAGTGAAAATTAGTGGCAGAAAATAGCAGACATTATAACTGTCACGGGATTGCCTCCCCTTGCTTTGCAGTAGTGGTCCACTAATGGTCATAACGAGTGCCTGAAAATATACCTTTATGTTTGTCTAGTATTTATTTGCTGTTTACAGGCCTCGGGTTTCCCTTCCTTATGTGTTATAAATATCTATCTTCGTGCAAGAGTACTCTTGGCAAAGATGTAGATAGAAGATGAATGACGTTTCTACCGTAGGGGAGCCTTCACAAGATATTCCCAGAAGTCAAGAACAAACGCTGCTTAAGGGCTGAGCAAATTTGTTAACTTATTATCTGGCCCGTCGATTTTTGTGAAGGGGGTTATGAAATGATTCTGGCCCGTGTCGTGGAATATTCTAATCCACATATATAAATTATCAAGTAAATATAAAGCCTAATAAATACATATAATAAATAAAGGAAGAAGAATGGTAAAGAACAGTGCTGTCACAATGACTGTACTCGAAATCCCCTTGTTTTCTACTGCGTATGCAAATTGTAACGTTTCACGTTGATATTAAAGGCCTTCTGCAACATACACGCGTTTCCCAAACACACAATAAAATGTGCTGCCTTTCTAAGAAAAACCTTGAGATATGCAAGTTGACCTAAATTTTAAATTCCATTCATGTCTTTTTCTACACTATGTTACCAAAAACAAAAGACAGATGGACTAAAGGATAGCGAGAAGAGAGGGGCGAATAAAGCCGAAAGCATGCAAAATTAAACACGCGTCTCGCTATTAATGCCACCCCCAACCCGCGTCGCGCGATACACAATTACTACTATCACGCGTGTAAGACTACAAGCACTAACTTTTTCGGACGGACAGTGATAAATTCACTACCCTTCCCAGAGTTAGGTTTTAAAATCATAAAAAACGCTTATTAGGAAAGATAACAATAGATGGGTTTACGTTTGAAAACATTACAGTACCCAGACAGCACATCTTCGAAACAGGAGGTAGAAGAAATTGCATATTTTGAACGCAGCCACGTAGCTCTCTTAAATTTGGATATTTGGGTTCCTTAGGGCTTGCTGACAAAGAATATGTAAAACGTTACGCAAATAGTCCAGGAATTAATAAATTATAACCAAAATAAAATAGTGGGGATGCCTGACAGCATGGAATCATTTCTGCTCATAAAATTTTTTTATAACGTGTTTGAAAAAAATCTTACGTTACAGAATTAGCCTACCATGTAAACTCCAAATTGATTGGAGCGCAACAAATGAAAGACTAACCACGATTGGTCGGGCTATTTTTTTTTTTTTTTTTTTTTTTTTTTTTTCGTACGCCCGCTAATACTCGAGGCGAAATCTCAGGTTATTGTTAATGTCTAACCTGACATTGATTTTACGTGAGTATCCCTTTTCTTGTACAGAGACAGGTGTCCCTCGCCATTCAGGCAGATACTCGCCGATTTCGGAGGTACGGTCGGGCTATAAATACTATCTTGGTTGTTAGGGGAGACGGGGAAAGGTAACATTTTTTCAAACACTTGTCGAAACGGGGCCTCATTGGCTAGACTCGCTGATATAATCACTTAGGAGCGTTAGTTCGAAACCACTTGTTTAAATAAGCTTGATAAAGCATCAGTGCGTTGAAGCCAGCTCATATTTTTGCTAAATAAAAGCCTGGAACATAAGCAGATGGGAATTTGTGCCAGTAATTGTGCCAGAATTCATTGCTAATCAACGTATCTGTGTTTATTTCCATGAAATTGTGGTAAGCTTGAAACATTCAGTATCTTTTAATGAAAATTGAATGTGAATTGTTAATTTATGCCTGTATATATATGTGTAGTTCAGTGGCAAACAGGAGATAAAGCCTATAATGCTCCAGCCTGAACAGAGGGTGTCGGAGGGAAGTAAAACGGCATGGAATGGCCAAATAGTACACTGACACCTGGATGATTGATTAGACAGAAATAATGCTGGAAGTGCAGAGGCGTAGTGACCATTAAGGAGGGTAATGCTGGTATAAAGTATTTCAGATGAAGCTGACAGTTGGCCTAACGCTCTGAACTCAATGTTTGTGTTGTATTGTGCTCAGTGTAGAACTAGAGTATCAATTAGTTATGAAGTAGAAGGTACATCCTTCTTGTTTTCAGGGACCGTGGTCTTGATGGTATTGAGCAGCACCTGGTCAGAGCTTTGCTGAATCCAGAGTCAGACAGCATACTCCTTGGTCCATTTAGCTATCAGTGAGGTGTCTCCAGAGCCCAGGGGAGAATTCGAGCAGAGGAGTCCCTTCCTGCCGCCATCACTCAAGATAAGCTGATTTGGCCAGCTGAGCTCAACATTATGTCCCCTTATCTTGAAATAACTTTGTAAAAATAACATTCAGAGGGGAATTTAATTGTCTTAATATCAGGAACTGAGAACATCTCCAATACTAGTCCCTAAGACAAACTATTGAAGTCATGATGACAAATACCAACAGAGCTTGAACAAAACAAAACCAGTATTACCTCATATTACAACTACACAACTGACACACATAGGATATTTTTAATAATATATGTCACTACAATATTCATATTGATAAAGTCTGTACATATACTTGTAATTAAAATTGATTGTGATTCCTGGTTCCTTTGTATTTGAATCAGGACACATATACCTTTATGACAAAAATGAATACATATTGTTATTTGAAAAGTTATCAGTGACTCCTTAAGATATTCTCATAGAGTGTTATATGTATGTGAGTGTCACAGTGTTGTCAAGAGTAGTGGCTTAAATTAAATTGTTTATCTGTCTGTTGTTGTGACTTACACTTCATCATACACATACCCTAGACACATAACGTAGTCATCACACTATTCCAGAATAATTCTGACTGAGATATATAGATATGTGGTAGCAAGTAAGGTTATCTATAATACACTACTCTTAATAGATATAGATACCTTCACAGCTGATCTCAGTCAGTACACTAAGTCCCCTATAAATATTTATAACATCCCACTTCACCACAGCCCGTCAAGCCCAAAGTTGGAGTAATCCAACGAATGCCCTCTTATAATTAATGGCTCTATATTTATAGATATGTATTTATCAAGAAAACTGGCTCATACGTTTGCTTTCGTACATATAAACTGAATCAACTATTATTGTTTAGTTTAAAATAACATACAACAAATTTAATAGTCAATTAGTTCAACAAGGTAAAATAAGGATTAAATGGGGTGAAAGTTATAGTAAATTTTTCCTCATTGAGGTTTTGGTAGGGCGTTAATAATAATATCCGTATTTTTGCTGTAGCCTGTTATATAAAACTTAGCTCCAGATGAGTCATGCAGGTGTGGTTTCCATCACTTCTTTTTGGTGGTGAGTACACTTCTCCACATATTTCGTCCACTGTATGCGGTTGGTGGTGATCCTCTTCTCTCACACTAGCGGCGTAGGAACTTCAGTACTTATGGTGGAGGAATAATCGATGAGACGAGACTATTGAAGGAATTCATATCTCGCCGCTCTACTAGGAGTGTCTATGAAAGGTTATCACCCAAGTAATGTAGACTAGATAATGAAGATGCTTAAAATTCTATCGTAGAAATACTTCTCTATAAATCAACGGAACTTCTCCATAAGTCCAGAACCTTCTTAAACAAGTGGCGATCTTCGTAGTTAACTTATGCCACGTAAAAATATATTATTCCTTCCCCATATCGGGAGCTAGAAAATCAACGTCTTTCTCTGACGAATCACATTGACGAAAGGCCTCGAAACAACCGTTAGCATAATTTAGTGCAGAACTGATTACGTCATAAACTCCTAGTGACGTAGTAAATATATCGCGTTCACTTTCAATAAAAAAGCGTGCAACATCATGATTAGCCACAGAAAGACATATTACCGCGTAGATTAAACTACTAATAGACTAAGTGTGGTAAACATGTAAAAATACATTAATAAACTCTTTAACATCCGCCAAATATGACGGGGAAATAATTAGGTTGTACTGTTTCTGCTACATGTTCTGATGAAAGGCATTAATTCTCCTGTGGTCATTTTATTTTTTTTCCATTCCATTTCAACTTTATTGGATCTTTGTAGTCAAACTTATGACTTTTGGCCAATAGTCAATGCATCATGAAACAAAATCGAAAGGTCTGCATGTTGTTTCAAACAGTGCTTAGTTTAGCTTTCACAGTGCAATACACGCCTTTTCCGTATTTTCCCGAAGAGCTGATCACAGTTACGTTACCAGATGTTTCACGTAGACAACTAGTAATATGGGGATCATCGTCTTCCATTTCCTTTGCGCTCTCTTTAAGGAAGTATGAGCTGGTCCACTTGCAGGAAGCCTACATCAAGCCTTCACATGCTCATGCAGTCGTGGTTTGTGCAGCAACTTGTTTTACATGACGATATTGCCAGCGCCATGCACACGCTCATATTAGTTGTCTTGTACGACGTGCCTGAGGGTACTCTAGGCATATTCTTTCTATGTGTTCAGAGACTTCCGGGAATGACGTTCAAATAAAATGGAATGGAATGAAATAACCACAGGAGAAATAACTCCGCCATCATCAGAACATGCGACAGAAATAGCAAAGCATAATTCTAACCTCTATTTTTTTGGCCTGTTACTTCGTCATAATAATAATAATAACTATTGTCATCATCATGATCATCACCATCATCTCCTGTATCACAAATTATGGATAAACCACTGAGACAGAATAGCCAGGAACGTTACATTTTTTCTGTGCCATCCTATAATTCATTCTGTGTTCCTTACTCTAGTTTTTCCCACCTCTGACAGTATTTGGTATTTTCGATCTACTGTCCTGGTCATGCAGGGGTACGTGGCTATGAGGGAGCTGACAGACTGGCCTCGAGAGCACCTATAGTGGGGACACCGGGCATGGATAAGGGAGAGATAGTAAGGGCTATTAATGATCGCCTGCTGGATAATGACAATGCAATGGGTGAATCAACAAGGCTAAGATTGTTGGAGTTTGGCATCAAACGTGGGACTAGCAGAAATGGACGTGAGAGAGGCTGCATCCGTCGTATGTACAACCGGCGTGCTACTGGTACAATTAGCCTTCATACTCTTCGGCATTTGCTGAAGGAGACTGAGCACCTATGGGTTTGCCCGGAGTGCAGTGAGGTCGATTTTGATTAACAATAACAATGTCTAAGTCGTTGTAAATAGCTATAAAAGAGCTATTTAAGTACAATTTTACTATGTTAAATCAGTTGGGGAGGGGGGTGTCTCATGGGAACGAGCGAAATCCTAACTCATTGAAGGTCAGGAAAGATAAAATGTTTACACAGCCTGGAACCTATCAGACGAAGTACTTGATTTCTTTAAATTCCTATGAGGCTCCCTAGAAATGAAGCACCATTCATCAATTCACATCTCTGCCAAGAGTAATCTTGAGCGAAAGGTAGACACCTTTGAAGACCCTGTGTAGATACTCCGAATTTTGGCCACTGTTGGACCATCACTACAGAGCAACGGGAGTAAATCCCGTGACAACCACTACAGATGACCTCCCTTGAGGAAGTGTGCAGCAAAGCACAAGTTCTTGCAATAATAGTTTCTGCAACAGTGTGTTTTACGAGATGAGGCTGCCAGTCTTAAGTACAACCTCAAATTAGTTCCCGTTCACCACATACCTCGTGTAGTAGTTGTCCTGTTCTGTCTTTGTTCCCCCTGAGACTCCCAGGGAACTAAGCAAGCCAATTGACAGAATGACCTTTATAAACCTATTTGAAGGAGAAACTTAAGGCGATGAGAGAAACCTGAGACGGGCTGCTCACTTTATGAGAGAAATAGATGTCGTTTTATGATGACGAACAAAGAGAAAGCTTGAGTAAAGGTCTGTAATTTTATAGTCTGTATGTCAGCTTATTTATTGTCAAGTATTGTGGCATTTTCTTGGGTAGATCACTTTACATTCTGTAATATTTATTATTATGCGTGTATCGTTTTTCATAGTAGAGGTTGTAGGTAGGCATATGTAAATATAGGTGTTACATGTCTGGTGTCATAGGCGATCACGTCTTTCCAACTTCCGGTCACCAGTACTGTGTATCCATTTTACTTTTGAAAGCGACTAAAATGAGGCTGTGCATGGAAATAACTGGCTACTTCTTCTTCTTCTTAGCCGTTCCTCTTCTATCTTGGGATGAAGAGGTTTGCCAGAGAGAGAGAGAGAGAGAGAGAGAGAGCCATACTATCCTGCTGGGTGTCATCCACTTTTGACCTGGTTCCAGTCCAGTCCTCGGTCCTTCAGGGATTGTCTCACGTTGACCTCCCAGTAAACTCTGGGTCGTTGGGGGGATCTGGATCCCTGGCTCTTGATTTCTCTTATTTATGGTGGTATCTGATCTTCTCCCATTCTGCTGACAGGGTCAAACCATCGTAAGTGGGACTGTTCCACTCGGGTCTGCAGGGGTTGGGTTTCGAAGCCATGACGTATCGTCTGGCAACATTTCACGTAAAACCTATTGCTACAGAACCCACCACTACAACAGCATGCGAATGTTTAGTGCAGGCTGCCTTCAAAGGAGCCAGATTTAAAAGAAATTCCATGATATATAAGGAATTAAAATGAAAATGATAATGAACTTGAAATTAGACAATTCCGGAATGTCTGGTTTATCTGTTATGGGCATCATGAATAAATAACAAGGTGAAAATAACGTCAAGTTAAGTCACTAGCTACGCTTCCAGGCCCAGGCGATCATGGTCCTCTATGATGTTCACCAACAGTTTTGTCGTTGATGTCTTCCCACACCATAATGTCAAGTTATCCATTATTGTTCCTCTGTGTCTTCGTCTACTTCGCTACACCTTCTTTTTTTCTTACATCGGATCACGGTGTTCTCGAGTGCCCCTCTCTCCATCACGTGACCAATGAAGGTTTGTTATCTACCTCCTACAATTATTGTTTATCCGCCTTTGATCACCAGTGTTTATCAAGCATCATTTGTTATTATCTTAGTTGTCCATGTGATTCTGAGACACCACATCCCTGTTTCCTTCAATTATTAGTTTTTTTCCATTCCATCGTTCATTGTCCATGACTCACTTCCATACAAAAATACTGGTTCGACGTGTGATGGGGCCATAATAAATGCCCCAAAATCTCCCTGAAGTTCATATTTGTGTTTTCGCTCCTTCAAGAGGGCCACAATAAAGCCTAGAATTAGTTTTGTTTTATATGTGTGTTTTCGCATCCATCGCGTGTGTTATTTGCGTGGCCCATTTACTACGCGCGCGCACTACACCGTGAGTGATTAGGCTTAGCGGCCTCTATAAAGAAGTGCGCTGGCCAGCAGAGGTCTTTTCCTTCGTCAGTCGCCCCAAAGAAACCAGAGTGAGAAACCAGAGTCAAGCCGAAGATGACTTGAACACGTTAGCAATTGAGCACTGGCTGGGTGTTTTGTTTCGTTTCGTTTACTTTATAACGTTTGCTTTATGTGCTTGTTGTCGCTGATAGGGTTGTGTGAATAAATACCGCCCCTGCCTTAGAATCAAGAGTTTTATTGTTGTTCGGGTCGGTGCGAGTGTGCAAGAATGTGATCACATATCCCAACATAATCATCAACTCTCGCCCACCCTATCACAATTGGCGTCGTCGGCAGGATAAGCAGACAGTGACAGCGAGCCAACAGCAAACGGGCAAATATTGTAAACACCCAGCAGTGCGGTCTTGCAGCAAGATGGCCGCAAGGAGCCCACGTGCTACGAGCAGAGGGAAGCACAAGGATGTAGATCCAATACAAGTGGTCGGTGCATCAGTGGTGCAAAGTGAGTGATCAGTAGCAGGTCCACGGCCCCAACTAGAACACGTACGGTACATAATGGTGCCCACCCACAAGAAAGTGATCACATATCACAACATAATCATTATCTCTCTCCCACCCTATCACAATTGGCTAAAGTCCCAGCTAGCACAGCTATCACAGACCAGTTTGCCAGCACAGGAGGAGGTACAAAGAAAGAAAACACCATGCCAACCGCGGAAACAGCCAAAGCACGACGAGGGCGTGTGTGAACTGGAACCTCAACTAGACCTTCTTGTAGGTGAGAGTCAGGCTGTTGACAAGGAAAACTGTGATCTGACAGTAACAACAAACGCAGTTGCACCGACAAAGCGACGAGGGGTTTGCAAGTGGTATAGTGTCGACAGGGGATGGGGATTTACATTACGCCAGATGATGGAGGTATTGATGTATTTGTACATCAGACTAAGATCTTCAGAAAGGGATTCCGGAGTCTGGCAAGGAACGAGCAAATAGAGTTTTATAACAAACCATCTGTCCAGGGCATGGAAGCAGTATATGTATGCGGCATTGGCGGCCAGGAATGTAAGGGCAGTAGGAGGTGACCCGTGGCTCAAAGAAAGCCTACAAAGTTGAGGTGCTACAATTGTGAAGAGTTTTCAGACCAAATGGCAGCGAAATGCCCTTAATGCCCGCTTCCAAATACGATGCTTTAAGTGCAAGGCCACAGAACATTTGATATCCGCCTGTCCCTCAAGGAGCTCTTTCCCTAAACGTACTGCCAAAACTAGGTTGCCTATAGGGTGCAAGCCAAGAGATGGCCGTGACAACTGTCACCCTAAGGGCGCCGAGAAAACTGGCCTTCGTTTAGGGGAGGAAACTCGTCCTAAGCAGATAGGAGGGAATGCACATCGATGTTCAGAAGAGGAAACTCATCTAAAGCAGATGGGGGGGGGGGGAAGACTGTAAGCCACCGTCCACACAAAACGAGTGTAAAACACGTTAGAAGCAATCCCCCCCCACCCCCTCGACAGCTGCATGCACTGACAAGCAGACGCCACAAGCAAGCAGCGACGCTGCACATATAGACAAATCTTCCAAACCACAGCAACTGCCAGCCCAACAACGTACGATTAGGAACATGACGACCAAGAGGGTCCCCAGCCGGGTTGTACCTCTTACAGAATCTGAGCCGAAAGCCTCGCCGCTCAGAAAAAATCAGGCGCAGCGCCAACGGCAGAGAGTAGGTTGTTTGGACCACAACATCTTCAGGAGGGAAATGTGATGGGGCCATAATAAACGCCCCAAAATCTCTCTGAAGTTCACATTTGTGTTTTCGCTTCTTCAAGAGGGCCACAATAAAGCCTAGAAATAGTTGTGTTTTATATTTGTGTTTTCGCTCCTTCTAGAGCATCCATCGCGTGTGTTATTTTAGTGGCCCAATTACTATGCGCGCGCACTACACCGTGAGTGATTAGACCTAGCGGCCTATATAAAAAAGTGCGCTGGCCAGCAGAGGCCTTTTTCTTTGTCAGCCGCCGCAAAGAAACCAGAGTAAGAAACCAGAGTCGATCTGAAGATGCCTTGAACACGTTAGCAATTGAGCACTGTCTGGGTGTTTTGTTTCATTTCGTTTACTTTATAATGTTTGCTTTATGTGCTTGTTGTCGCTGATAGGGTTGTGTGAATAAATACAGCCCCTGCCTTAGAATCAAGAGTTTTATTGTTGTTCGGGTCGGTGCGAGTGTGCAAGAAAGTGATCACATATCACAACATAATCATCATCTCTCGCCCACCCTATCACAGATGTAACAATTCAGAATCCTATTGCTCGTATTTCGTGACAGTGATTTATTGCATAGGTTGTTTCTCTACTGATGGGCATTTTTTCTTTCTTGATTTAAAAAAATAATAAGTTAGTTTCGTATGTCGTATTCTTAACATCAGTAATGAAGTTTCCACCTGACATAATAATTGCGTGACAGTATTTGAACCGTGGTGTGTTTCTCTTTAAAGTGTTCCGTTCAAGCATGTTAATGGGACCTTTCTTTGCTTAGAGATAACCATTGTTAGTGTTTTCTTGCTATGTCGGTCGAGTTCTTTAGTCTGCATATTTATATTCTATTACATCTAACATTGTCGTTAGATTCTATCTCCTCAACAACTGAAACTGAGTTACCAGCATAACGCAAGGTATTTATAGTCACCTTGAACTCGTATACGGGTTAGTCTTTTATTAGTCTTACGATGTTTTCACTGAATAAGGGGAATTATAGGCAGAGTAAGTCAGAATGTTTCTCAAAGGGTCGTAGCAAAAGCCCCAGTTTACGGGAAAGGAGTTAAAGAAGTGCCAGCTTAATTTGTATTTTACTTTATCATACTTTTTTGGTTTGGTTTAGTTGTTAAGGACTATCTTCATTGCACATGGACAACATCAGTGCTCCGATCTCTCCCTTAGATCACACAAAGAGGATCTTAGCACAGTGCACGAACTCCGCAGCACTGGCGAGAATTTCAATGTGTGTATATAGGAATCACATATTGTATTAATGTACTTGGTGGGTAGGTTTCTAATTTTTAAATTTTGCCTGGGTAGCGGCCGTATGGCCTACTCTACGATTTCCAATTATATATATATATATATATATATATATATATATATATATATATATATATATATATATATATATATATATATATATATATATATATATATATATATATGTGTCGTAAATTTTATCTGAGAGGGTGCTGATGGATATTGGTCCCTTTAGAGTGTAGAGGAATATTGAAGGCTCTGTGAGAATAAGGATTTAGGAGAATGAGGTAGTAGATTCACAAGCGCTGGGAAGAGCAAGGACAGTCTCTTATTACGACAATATCTGTTTCTCACAGGCTATTCCTATCTCTCTTCTGAACAAACAATTGTTTGTCAGTTCCAGTCGCTCAGGCGCACTCACCGATTTGGTGATTCTGTCGCACAACGTACATGAATACAGCCTACACAGATGGAAATGTTTGGAGTTTTGGGCCAGCCGACAACCAACACAAATAAAGATTAATACCTTTATTATCATAAAGCAGTCACAAATAATTATACATTTAGAGTCAAAATCAAAGGTTACAGAATACAAATATGATAAGGAAAGAGGGGGGTTTGGGGAGAAATATCCCATCCACCGTTTCCCGTTTGTATTTACTAACAGACAAGACCCGGTCCAAAAGACAAGAAGGGGGGGGGGGGGGGGAGCAGAGATAGGCAATTTAACCCACTGGTAAATTTATTACTCTGAGGCAAGGGGTTACAGTAAAAAAAGGGGGGGGGGGGCGTAGAGGAAAATTAGGGTTCTTAAATGTCTCCCTTTAATCATACAAATTTTACGGGAGGGGGGAATGAACACAGTTACACAATCCCGCTAGGAGAAATCCCGTACAAGGAATATAATGCACCTTAATACTAGGTCGAACTAATTAAAAGAGTAAAGAAAAGATTAAATCTCCTTTCATTAAAAAAAACACACTAGGGCTGGCCATCCCACAAACACACACGCAGACTTACCAAAATGGTGAATTCTGTCACTCTAGGAATTATTTACCACAGCAGCTAATACCGTGGAATAATGGACTGGTCCTCTTATTTCTTCCGTGTCAGGCCCCAGATTTAACGAGGTAACAAATAGTATCAAAAAATCGCCAGACGGTGAAGCGTAAAGGCTACTGTTGGTTTAGATAAAGTTCCTAATGAATGGCACAGGCACTTGGCTAAGCGTGAGGTATGGTGTGGTTCCTAAAATTGGCACAGCTGGTGGAGATAACTTTCTTTTTCCGTAATGTCACGAGTTAAAAAAACACTGAGGTAAGTTCTTCTTCGGGGGGGGGGGGGGGGGGGGGGGGGGGGGGGGGGGGGGGGGGGTGGGGGGGGGGGGGGGGGGGGGGGGGGGGGGGGGGGGGGGGGGGGGGGGGGGGGTAAAATCCACTGAATATACTTGACAGACAGTGTTCAGGTAGACATATGTTTTTTCTTCACAAATAGGGCAGTGAATAAAATATGTTCTGCTTCCAGTTTTACTTTTAAGGATTATATGAACTAGTATTTTAAAAGTGTTTCTTGGGTGGCTTTATTCTCAGTTAAATTCAGAGGAGCGGGGCCCATTACAGGTCGCCACAAGTTTAGCTTTAAAAAGGTTCATATGTTACTGGAGTTATCGAATTGAGTTGGCAGAACTCTGTATATAATTAATAATTGCTGGGATGCAGGTTGAATGATCGTTCTGAATGAAAGATAATCAAAACAAGAAATGCATTACAAATCATATTATAATCTGACACGCGATAAATTACAGTTAGCCTATTTACTTTATCACCGTTGTCAATTAACAAATCAGGAAAACTCCCCTTGAGTTAAAATAATTAAAAGCACATCTATCTATACAGAACTAAACTGTATTTACTAGTTATAATTCTCTTTAACGTCTGCAAAATTAATTTACGCGTTAAGTGTATTAGGAAATACTTTTAGCTGTAACATTAGTTTGCACTAGAACTTTGAAAATGGGTTTATTTAATAAGGTTAAATTTACACCACAATCCAATGAAATAAATTGAAATAACTAGACCACTGATCACTCGAAGCTAATGTATAAATTACCGTCTGCGCAGAAAGAATACACTCCAATAGTCAACGAAGGTAGATGAAATCTAGCAGGAATCCGACTATGCTAGTGAAACTAGGATTCTGTCAGAACGAACGATAAAATGCAGTTTTCGGAGTTCTTTATTTATACTTCTCAAATGTAACTTAAATAGGACGTGTTAGATTTTCACACCCTTCTTGAAGTCGAGCAGAATCCGAGGTACCTCGCCGTTGTGTTAACCGCTGCGATTCCTCCGTTTCCCCCGGTCTACCGATTTTCTTCGTCTCAGGCTGCTCGCATGAGAGTGCGAAACAATTCTCGAGAAGCTAACTACGTTAGCTGGGAGCTCCCTGATTTCTTTAGATCGTATACCGCCCCACGTTGAATTCTGAAGATCAGCCTGGCTTTGATCCAGCGTGTAAAATTCTCGTGGAAATGCTGCATGCGGGTTAAAGTTACAATAGATGATCAGGCAGAACATAGAAACATTCAATGGTGAGGTTAGTCTATAATAAATAGTGTATCGGGAGAGCGTTTGCTAAGGACGGAAGAAGAAGAAGAAGAAGATGATCAGGGGTTCTAAAGTTATGAGAGGCCAATATTCTGTTGTCATCCATCGAGTCAGGGAAATTCATTTGTCATACTTAGACGTACGTCACAATATATATATATATATATATATATATATATATATATAATATATATATATATATATATATTCTATATATATATATATATATATATATATATATATATATATATATATATATATATATATATATTTATATATATATATATAATATATATATATATATATATATATATATATATATATATATATATATATATATATATATATATATATATATATTTATATATTTATATATTTATATATTTATATATATATATATATAGATATTTATTTATATATATATTTATTTATATATTTATATTTATTTATATATTTATATATTTATATATTTATATATTTATATTTATTTATATTTATTTATATTTATATTTATATATTTATATATAATATATAACAGCTCAAGATGTTGCACAGATGAATGAAAGAGTCGAATCTTTCTCTTACACGTGTCTGGGATTTCTTTTAATTTTACAATAGATTGCCCCTTCTGACTCCGTGTTTCTTTAGTTTCCTAGTCCCGGTTTTCCTTATTAAAATTTGAAAGAGATTTCCTGTGCTTTATAAGTCTTATCTGGTTCTCCAATAAAAGGTCCGGATAACAAATAGGAATTATGAATCTAATTCTTCACTCTTGCGAAGGTCTGGTGTTGTCTTGGCGAGCGTGCAAATCACAGAGAAATAAAACTGTGAAATTGTTCAGCCTATATTCCTTCCAATGATGTTATGAATCTAATCAGAAAGATCCAATCATTTCAGATAGGTCGGGTTTGGGTCTTTCCAAATATTTCCTACACGGAAAATTTTCCAAACGGTCACGTCTCCCATATATGGTAATATGATGTCTTGCATACACTCTCACCAACACATTTGTAGACTCATATTATCTAAAATGTAATAAATCCATGATTACTTTTTACCAAGTGACCCGAAGCGATTATATCACTCGTGTCTGCCCACAGGTGTCACACAGACGGTAATGTTGGTGTAGCAAGGATGACCCGGAAGCGCTTATGTCATCAGTTCCGCCTCGTGCACGGGTTATTACGTGTTTCGCCAGACAAACAAATCTGGTTCTATTCAACACTCCTTGTCGCTTGAAAAGATGGTCAGACCGATATTGTGATAAAAAACTGTCGCTGACCGTCTAATAACCTGGCGTAACTTAACACGTCTTCGTGAAGCGTGAATGCGACACAATAAAATAAGAATTACTCTCGTAGCAAATACTGCCATAGGGGAGTGGCGTGTTAGAGACTTCACCATGCTATGTCCAGCATAAAGAGTAAAATAGTGAAAATACAAATGAAAAGGCATGATTTATGCCAAATAAAAGCGATGAGTGAGAAAAATGAAGAAAAATAAAGGATAATGCCGGAGGGCTGAAGTTGTGAGAGATCATACAAAAGGAGAAGGTTCAGACGTTTTATCACACTAGTTTTAATCTCCTTTATTAGGTCACTTTTCATACATAGGTTTTCTGAGGGCCTCTATATTTGTTTTCTTCTCTTTCTATGAGAAGTGCCCCATTCTTATATATATATATATATATATATATATATATATATATATATATATATATATATATATATATATATATATATATATATATATATATATATATATATATATATATATATATATATATATATATATATATATATATATATATATATATATATATATATATATATATATATATATATATATATATATATATATATATATATATATATATATATATATATATATATATATATATATATATATATATATATATATATATATATATATATATATATATATATATATATATATATATATATATATATCCACATCTCGAGAGCATCAATTTTCTTTCAATTCATTGCCCATGTTATTACACCATACAGATAAGAAGAATATGTATAACACTTTATGATTCTCACTTATAATGTGTGACTTAACTGTCTAGATGCCAGTATTTGTCTCATGTTGTTGAATGTAGCTTTTGGCCCTTCCAGTGTTCTTCTTGATTTCTGTTTTACATCTGCCATCTCCTGTTATTATATGACCACGACATGAGAAGCTCTCGACTAGTTCCAGTGTTTGCCCATTTATGCTTATCTTTATGCTTATCTTTACTGTTGGCTTATCGTATGTTTTGCTAAGTATCATAGTTTTGTTTTGTTTTCTCGATGTTAATGTCCAATCCATAATCGTGACTTATGCTGTTCACATGAAATAAGTATTAACTACTTTCTGTTTAGAATATTATAATCTTGGAAACACTTGTATTATTGTAGATCAGACATGTAAATAAAAAGGCAATAATGCATTTTTGTTTACCCTGATAAAATACAGATTTCGTTCATTCATTCCTTGGTATTTATCTGACGTAGATAAAAGATAAAAGATAAAAGATGAATGGTAAAGGTAGTACCACAGTAGATGCTGCCGTAGAGGAGTGGAAGTGTTAGAGACTTCACCATTCTAGGCCCAGCATCGAGAGTTGGGGTGATCAGTTCTCTTCCTCGCTGCCTTATCCTTCTCTGACTCTGGTCAGGTACCCATTTACTGTTGAGTAGGCTGGAGCGTTTAGGTACCGTGATTCAAACACGGCACCTTTGCCGTGAGAAACCAGCGCTCTAACCACTCTGCCAGTCGGATACTCAGATAGAAGATACATATCAGAAACCAGCGCTCTAACCACTCTGCCAGTCGGATGTTCAGATAGAAGATACATCTCAGAAAACAGCGCTCTAACCACTCTGCCAGTCGGATGCTCAGATAGAAGATACACCTCAGAAATCAGAACCAACGAATAGATTATTCTTCTTCTTCTTCCGTCCTTAGCCACCGACCGTCAAAGCAGTCAGTGGCCATTACGCCTAGTGGCGTCTTAGGGCAACAGCAGATAGGTTTTCTTTGCCATTGCTTCCCATCACGCCTAGTGGCGTCTTTAGGGCAACGGCAAATCAACCCATTTGCTGTTGTTTCCGTAATCGAAGTGACTGGCAAACGGGTGATCAGCCCGTTGTGGAATAGATTATGTCAAGTCTGAAAAGAAATCTAAAAGACACGGGATACTTTAAAAAAAAAAAATCACTCTTAGTGGACATAGTTCTGAGGGTCCTTAAGATGGAAAGAAAAGGAAAAACATAAGACTTCCACACCGTCAGGTATATCATGAGAGAGGACTAACATGAGGTTGTGAAAGAGGTTGTCAATGGGGTTGACAGCCCCATAATGTAAAATGAAAACTACTACAGAAAACTTCGATGCATGGTTCGATACAGGCTTCCTACATAAGGACCAACTGGAGTGATGACCCAAAAGCTCAATTATAAACGAAGAGAGAAATGACGAACTGAAAAACAAAATGAGATAGGTGTCGCATAGAGATTATGATCAATAAATTTTCTATATTCTCTTCTGTTTTTCTACCCGTGTCCTTTACTTTATTATCGCTCTTATATCCTTTTCCTGTATTTTCGCATTCGTTCGTTTGCGAAAAATATTTTCTTTCCCATTCTCACTTTACCGTTTTTCTTTCTCATACTGATACGCATTCTATTACGTAGATGTCAGGCTCTGGAGGTTATTGCGTTGTAGATGTAAAACTGTGAATATTCATCTATCTCAGACATAGGGCAGACATATCGTCTGCATTTTCACCTGTCACAACGTAGTTTCATCGGCTGAGTGCTCAGGTGAGGTGTGAAACCCGACATCTGCATGGCGCAGAATGAGACATTTGTCTGGTAATTTTCCTCTGTCACGGCACTCGGGGCCAGTTTCGCTAGCAGTGAGGTGTCTAAGACGCATTTGGCATGTTATGTCCAGCGTCTAAGGTACGTAGGTGTAATGAGAAGGGGAGGCTATTGCGTGGTTTTGGAAATAGCGCACATCTTTGTCCGTTTCATAGATATAACTAGAGTTGGAAACCTGACTTCACGCACTCAGTAACTTCGCAGTTAGACTAGAACAACCTGCGTTCGAGCCCTAAGAATCTCTGTTATAGAAGCAATTAGTTGGTCGAATTGAATGTTCGATTTCTAAGTATCTCTGTTGATGATAGAGGGCATTAGTTGGTCGAAGTGGTTTTAGTTCTTAGTAGTTCTATGTTGAGGTAAATATATTATATCTAGTATTTTGTGAAGTGTTTAAAGTGTTAAATCGCTTATTTCACTAATTATATTTTGTGCAGAGTGCTTAATTTATAAGTCTGTTATATTCTCTAGCTGACATGTTTCAGTGGAAAGCAGAATAAATTATAATTTCTAGCTTAAAACTCATGCAGCTATAAATGAATTTGATTTTACTGCTAAATAATCAGACGAGAATATATTTTAAAACTAACTTATAACTGCATTGCTACATCTTGAGTATTGACGGGATACGTAGGTATTCCTAATTCATGATGATTGATTTTATGAATATAACTTATTTCACGGGAAGTTTTAAATGATAAGTCAAGCTGTACGCTTGCAGTTTAAAATGTAAGTTATAACGAGTACATAGTATGTAAAATTATTTTATATTTTTTTTTCCTCTATTTAGTGAAGAAAACTGGGGTTAACCTAAACTTTGCCAGCGTTAAGTACAGAGATATCTGTGAAGAACTAAAACATTCTTTCCTTAAAGGACTTGGTGTAGAAACTTTACAAAAACTTTAAGATTGTAAAGAAGTAACGGGCCTACCGAGCCTGATTTAACTCTTCCAGAGAAAAACTCTCTAGTACATATTTAGCCCGTGTGGCAAGTAACATATTAACGTCAGTAACATTCCGACGGAGTTTTGACTAGTGGTGTGGTGACCAAATATAGTCCTATCCTGAAAGTAGACATCGACCTGACATTCCTCATTTCTAGAAACCTAAGCTAGTGACACTGTGCTCGCTGTTAACGTATGTGCCTGGACAATTTTTAATGTGACTTAAACAGACATCCGAAAAATAAGAACACCCAAGGAATCGTTCCCTGAAGCAGAGAAATCAACCCGTCTTTTTGGAACTGGGGATTTCTTGGTCAAAGACTGCCATTGACGATTCTGTATGTCAATGTCCTAAAAATTATATTTCCAGATGCTGCTACCAAAGCTGTAAGTATGCAAGAGAGCACGTGAATAGAGTGAATGCAGGTCTGAGTGTTTCTTATTGTTGTATTTTGGCACCCATTTTGCTGTCTTAATTGCTTTATGCAAGTTTTGTTGCAAAAAAGATACTTTTCCTTAGAATAGATCATACTAATATCTAAGTCTGTTCATACCTTTAAGAAGGGGAAAATCATTAGATTACCGCTAACGAATCCTTGATTCCTTGGGGCTATCACTTTCTTCTAACAGGACTGTGGGCATACATCGAGGGAAGTGATCATACGGTGGGTCTATCATTCGTGTAGCATTTTCATTGACTTTATGACTATTTGTATATAATAATAATAATAAATTCTTTAAGCGCCAAACACGGCGCATAAGGCAGAAACCAGTGCTCTCCAGGTTGTACGTTGTGACGCCACTCCTCTTAGCTCTTGCACATTGTTTAATCCCAACGTTCTTCCTTCTCTTATTATTGTTCTTCTGAGTGTTTCTTTTGGTCTTCCTTTTTTCCTCTTACCCTCAGGAACCCAAGTGAGTGCCTGCAATGGTATTCTGTTGTTTTGCATTCGTAGGACATGACCGATATATGACCATCGTCTTTTCCTTATATAGTTGGAGACATATTTCTGCCTAGAGTCTTCTCTTATTTGTCGATTAGTCTTGAATTCTTTCCAACTGATGTTCATGAGTTTTCTAAGACATTTGTTCTCGAATGTATTCAGCTTGTTCTCCAATGATTTTGTTATTTTCCAACTCTCACAGCCGTATGTTAACACTGACATAACATTTGAATTAAACAGACGAAGCTTGGTATGTATATTCAATGATCGTAATTTCCAAATGTTAGATAATCTATTGAAGGCGCTAGCTGCCAAAGCAATTCTAGTATGGATTTCTCTTGTTGTGTCACCATCCTGAGTCATTTTACTGCCTAAATAATTGAAACTTTCAACTTTCTGTAGTTTTTCCCCGTTCAGGATGATATTAAAGGTCTCGTTAGAAAAGTTCATAACTTTAGTTTTAGAGGCATTTATTTGGAGACCTATTTTAACCGAAAGATGACACAAATTATTTACTGCTTCTTGGGATTGTCTGGGTGTTGAACTTAAGAATGCTAAATCATCTTCGAAATCTAGGTCCCCCAGGAATTTTCCATTTGTCCATTTTATACCTAATTGTTCATTGTGGGTATAGTTTCTCATAACCCAATCAATAGCTATTCCAAAAAGTAGTGGTGACATAATACAGCCTTGTTTCACCCCTGTTTCTACTGTAAACCATTCTGTATTCCCTTTATTTGTTCTAACACAACATCTTGCATTGTCATATAGCGCTTTGATTATATTCACATATTTTGTTGGAAAACCATAGATTGTAAGTATCTTCCACAATGATGGGCGGTGTAGACTATCAAAGGCCTTTTGAAAATCGATGAAGGTGATAATAAGTGGCGATTGCATTTCCACTGATTCTTCTATAATTGTTCTTAGTGTGAATATTTGATCAATACATGATCGTTTCGGCCTGAAACCCGCTTGTTCTTCTCTGATCTTTTCGTCAGCATGCAATTTAAGTCTTTCTAACATCATGCAACATAATAATTTTCCAGGTACTGATAATAGAGATATACCACGCCAGTTATTACAGTCTGATAGATCACCTTTCTTCGGTAACTTTACAATAATACTGTCTTTCCATTGTTGTGGTGGTTGTTCTTCTCTCCATACTTCATTTATAATATCTAAAATTCTCAAGAGGTTGTTGTCATTAACTGCTTTAATCATTTCCCCTGAAATTTCGTCAACTCCAGCAGCTTTAAAATTTTTTAATCTTTTAACGGCTTGTTTGATCTCGTCCAGCGTGAATTCATCGCAAGTTATTGGCAAGGTGGTTGTGGGTGTTTCATTATTAAAATCAGGTGTTACTGTTGGTGGTGGTCTGTTTAGCACCTCCATTTATTACAAATAAGGGAGGGAAACCTGAGGCCTGTAAACAGTAAATTAATATGAAATTAATATGAAACAAATATAAAGGTATGTTATCAGGCACTCGCAGGAAATAAAGAAGTAGAACACCAGACAACAGAAAAACAACAGACATGAGTGGCTTACCCAGGATTTGAACACTGGACCTTCCGTGCGACAACCCCGCCTAGCCATGCAAGCGAATCACACTATCCGCTCTGCCATCTACGCATCATCTAAAAATGATGTTTCAATGGCAGGTCAACAGTGCGAACCACAATACACGACACCAGAAGTCCTCCATGGGCAGTTCAGCCTATTAATGACGCAATCACTTCTGTTGTATTTCTATCAAGCAGTATAGGCCGAATCCAACAAGACCCTTAGGACCTTAATACTGTGTCCAGTAAATGATAGTAGACTAGAACAGTGAGAACAGGATAGTGGGTAGGTTTGGTATTGTACAAACATTTATTACAAATAAGGGAGGGAAACCTGAGGCCTGTAAACAGTAAATTAATATGAAATTAATATGAAACAAATATAAAGGTATGTTATCAGGCACTCGCAGGAAATAAAGAAGTAGAACACCAGACAACAGAAGAACAACAGACATGAGTGGCTTACCCAGGATTTGAACATTGAAACATCATTTTTAGATGATGCGTAGATGGCAGAGCGGATAGTGTGATTCGCTTGCATGGCTAGGCGGGGTTGTCGCACGGAAGGTCCAGTGTTCAAATCCTGGGTAAGCCACTCATGTCTGTTGTTTTTCTGTTGTCTGGTGTTCTACTTCTTTATTTCCTGCGAGTGCCTGATAACATACCTTTATATTTGTTTCATATTAATTTCATATTAATTTACTGTTTACAGGCCTCAGGTTTCCCTCCCTTATTTGTAATAAATGTTTGTACAATACCAAACCTACCCACTATCCTGTTCTCACTGTTCTAGTCTACTATCATTTACTGGACACAGTATTAAGGTCCTAAGGGTCTTGTTGGATTCGGCCTATACTGCTTGATAGAAATACAACAGAAGTGATTGCGTCATTAATAGGCTGAACTGCCCATGGAGGACTTCTGGTGTCGTGTATTGTGGTTCGCACTGTTTACCTGCCATTGAAACATCATTTTTAGATGATGCGTAGATGGCAGAGCGGATAGTGTGATTCGCTTGCATGGCTAGGCGGGGTTGTCGCACGGAAGGTCCAGTGTTCAAATCCTGGGTAAGCCACTCATGTCTGTTGTTTTTCTGTTGTCTGGTGTTCTACTTCTTTATTTCCTGCGAGTGCCTGATAACATACCTTTATATTTGTTTCATATTAATTTCATATTAATTTACTGTTTACAGGCCTCAGGTTTCCCTCCCTTATTTGTAATAAATGTTTGTACAATACCAAACCTACCCACTATCCTGTTCTCACTGTTCTAGTCTACTATCATTTACTGGACACAGTATTAAGGTCCTAAGGGTCTTGTTGGATTCGGCCTATACTGCTTGATAGAAATACAACAGAAGTGATTGCGTCATTAATAGGCTGAACTGCCCATGGAGGACTTCTGGTGTCGTGTATTGTGGTTCGCACTGTTTACCTGCCATTGAAACATCATTTTTAGATGATGCGTAGATGGCAGAGCGGATAGTGTGATTCGCTTGCATGGCTAGGCGGGGTTGTCGCACGGAAGGTCCAGTGTTCAAATCCTGGGTAAGCCACTCATGTCTGTTGTTTTTCTGTTGTCTGGTGTTCTACTTCTTTATTTCCTGCGAGTGCCTGATAACATACCTTTATATTTGTTTCATATTAATTTCATATTAATTTACTGTTTACAGGCCTCAGGTTTCCCTCCCTTATTTGTAATAAATGTTTGTACAATACCAAACCTACCCACTATCCTGTTCTCACTGTTCTAGTCTACTATCATTTACTGGACACAGTATTAAGGTCCTAAGGGTCTTGTTGGATTCGGCCTATACTGCTTGATAGAAATACAACAGAAGTGATTGCGTCATTAATAGGCTGAACTGCCCATGGAGGACTTCTGGTGTCGTGTATTGTGGTTCGCACTGTTTACCTGCCATTGAAACATCATTTTTAGATGATGCGTAGATGGCAGAGCGGATAGTGTGATTCGCTTGCATGGCTAGGCGGGGTTGTCGCACGGAAGGTCCAGTGTTCAAATCCTGGGTAAGCCACTCATGTCTGTTGTTTTTCTGTTGTCTGGTGTTCTACTTCTTTATTTCCTGCGAGTGCCTGATAACATACCTTTATATTTGTTTCATATTAATTTCATATTAATTTACTGTTTACAGGCCTCAGGTTTCCCTCCCTTATTTGTAATAAATGTTTGTACAATACCAAACCTACCCACTATCCTGTTCTCACTGTTCTAGTCTACTATCATTTACTGGACACAGTATTAAGGTCCTAAGGGTCTTGTTGGATTCGGCCTATACTGCTTGATAGAAATACAACAGAAGTGATTGCGTCATTAATAGGCTGAACTGCCCATGGAGGACTTCTGGTGTCGTGTATTGTGGTTCGCACTGTTGACCTGCCATTGAAACATCATTTTTAGATGATGCGTAGATGGCAGAGCGGATAGTGTGATTCGCTTGCATGGCTAGGCGGGGTTGTCGCACGGAAGGTCCAGTGTTCAAATCCTGGGTAAGCCACTCATGTCTGTTGTTTTTCTGTTGTCTGGTGTTCTACTTCTTTATTTCCTGCGAGTGCCTGATAACATACCTTTATATTTGTTTCATATTAATTTCATATTAATTTAGCACCTCCATGAAGTGCTCAGCCCATCTCTTCATTTGTTCTTTTTCTGTTGGTATTGGATTCCCTAATTTATCTTTAACAGGTGTTTCCATATCAGTAGGCTGGTGACATAGTTGTTTTGTAATTTGATAAAGGCACCTACTATTACCAGTTCTTGCAGCATTTTCAGCTTATACGGCCTGTTCATTGATAAAATGTCTTTTATCTCTTCGAGTTTTTGTCTTCACTTCTTTATTTAACAAGTTATAAGTTAGTTTGCAAGATTCAACTGCATTATGTGTACTTGCCGCTAGTAGTTTAAGTTTTGCTGTTTTCCTTTCTTGTATTTTATCCCAAGTATCTTCTCTCATCCATTTGTTCTTTTTATGTACTAGGTATCCGGTGGTCGCTACAGCTGCTTCTGTCATTGCTGTTCTCAGTTGTTCCCATTTAGTATCGATTGTCTTGGTGGTGACATCGTTGTCAATTTTGCCTAAAGCATCGAAATAGTTGTTCATTTTGACATTATATTCCTCTTTTAAATCGTTTGATTGCAGTCTGTGTACATCTATTCTTCTATTTTTATTCGGTTGGTATAACTTCTTCAGTTTAATTCTCAGTTTAGCTATGCAGATGTTATGATCGCTTCCGATCTCTGCACCTCTGTATGCTCTGACGTCTTGAACTGATGAGCGAAATTTTGCGCTTATGCAGAAGTGATCTATTTGGTTCTTAGTTCTGCCATCAGGTGAATTCCATTTGTATATGCTTTGATGTAATTTCTATGTGTTTTGATGAAATTTTAGATGATAAATAAAATTTCTCTTGAACTTAATCAGCGCGTTGGTCAGCTCGTTCCAAAATATCTGTATAATCATTGTTATAGTTTTCCCCACTTCTGTACGTCTAACTGTCGTCTTGTATGTGCGTGCACGTGAGTGGATATATATATATATATATATATATATATATATATATATATATATATATATATATATATATATATATATATATATATATATATATATATATGTAATATATATATATATATATATATATATATATATATATATATATATATATATATATATATATATATATATATATATATATATATATTACATATATATATATATATGTGTGTGTGTGTGCTTAGACTGTCTGACTCCTCTAAATCTGTCGTAGAAGATAGGTGAAATAGAGAAGATTTCTCGATTTCAGAGACAGCCTCTATCACAGTCTACCATCTCACTCGTGGAAATCTATTTCTATTACTATCTCTCACTGTGACTATCACTTATTCTAATCTATTCAGAAGGGACCAACCCCAGTCTTAATTCCCCTATCAAAAATCTAAGACAATAGGCGACGAAATGCAGATAAGGCTGAGGGTTTTTTCCCAGTATATCATGGACGACAATCAACAGCAGAACTGATGAACATATCTTGGAACTAGAATGTGGACGAGAGATTATCACACACGCCAGTTGGCGTGAACTTGACGAAGTCAAGGAGGGGAAAAAAGGCCGTCCTAGTTTTAGTACGATGTTCATTGAGCTGTAAATATAGTTGTGATAAAAAGCAAACATCATGAAGTATTTTCACTGTCATGTTAAAGTGTTGTGACCGTTTTTTATTATTATTTTTTTTTTTAAATTCTCAAAATCAGACCACCTAGTTCAAGATGAAAACTTTCACAGATGGAACAAAGTTCATTTGCTGCCATCAGAGGAGTACCGTGCCTTGGGCAACGAAAGCTGCCAGGCATGAATACAATCAATTTGCGAAACATTTTCCACAGAAATAAGGTCGATTTTCCTTTAAACCTCATTTGTTTAAGATCAAAGTTGTTTTATGTTTTTATTTTTTAAATATTTGAACGTTTGAAATCTTTGATGATATGAGTGTCTAAGTCAAGTGTCTCTCATTATAGAGAGCCGAAACTTTGCTTGCGGCTTTCTTTCTTGGTGCAGTGTACTCCGTCAAGTTTTGATCGACTTTGGTTTCATATAATATACTATCATCATCATCATGATCATCAGCTGCCATCTCTACATCGAAGTCGGCATCAATAGATCTCCAATGTCTTCTGTTTCTTGTCATGACGGCGCACTCTGATAGACTCTTTCCTGTCCATCTCTTGATGTTATCTTCCCACATATAGCGCTGTCTTTCTCCTGCACGTTGACCCTCTTCCTTCCATTCTTGTCTACAGTATGGTGTTAAGTCTTGTTATATGGCCAACATATCTTAGCTATCTACTTTTATCTCGTTATTAATTCTCTTTTCAATCTTAGTATTTCTAGAAGTTATTTATTTGTTTTCTTCTCTGTCCATGAGACACGCCACATTCTTCTATACATCCACATCTCAAAGGCCTCAATTTTAATAATACATAAAACAATGTTAAATGAGATAGAAATAATTCCATTAAAGTAAAGGTTTTAAACTGAGGAAAATAATAAACTGCGAATAGAGATTATGCTTCGTATTTGAACGGGCGGGCGTCGTTTGGTGAATAGTGATATACTAAAAATTCAATATGTTTGTTCAAATAATTAGGTCAGTCTTTTGTTTTAAGCACAACTCTTATAATGACCAATTCTGTTTTAAAATTTTTCTATTGAGCTACACATTAGCTATTTAAACACATTAATGCATATGTTATCCTGCTTCTTCTTCCTCATACATTCTCATCAGAAGTCTACTTGAATATTTTCAAATAAAGCAGTAGTCAGCTTGAGGCTATTTGTCTCCACATAAGTTTTCTAGGAATGATACTGGTGACGGCCATGAATGCTTTCCCTGTTGCTCATATGTTGCACATCTTTGAAGCAAACGTTCAGCCGTCATTTTATCAGTGTAACGGTTACACTGATCAGTAGTTCCTATCTTTACCTTGTTGAATAGATAACATCCCAATCTGTTGTGGCCTTGGCGGAGTCCGCTTTTTCACTTCTGCTGAGCATCTTTTTGTGTACGACCTGGATGTACTGCATCCCACTTGCTTCTGATAAATTGTTTTGCCTTTTCGAAAGTTAGGCTTGGGTATGTGTTAACCACAACTGAATGTATATGGGCAGAAATGACGACCGTTTTGAACAACTAATATTTTTTAATGAGTTAAAACAACTAAAACTTACTTACTTCACTGTTCCTCTTCTGCCGTGAAATGTACAGATTTGGAAGAGTGAGCGCCATACTATCCTATCGGCTGTCTTCCCCCTGGCCTGGTTCCATTCTAGTCCTTGGTCCTTCAAAGATTGTCTAATGTTGTACTCCCATCGGACTCTGGGTCGTCATGGGGGTCTGGATCCCTGGCTCTTAGTTTCCCATGCTTGTCGTGGTAGCGGATCTTCTTACATTCTGCAGACATGGCCAAACCATCTTAGTAGGGACTGTTTTTACTTGGGTCTGCTGGGGTTGGGATTTTAGGCCTTGACGTATCGTCTGGTTCCGGACCATGTCTCTTCTTGTTACTTCAACCGCCTTTCTTTGATACCTCATTTAAAAAACAAAAACACGAATTAGGAATACACTTTTATTATTGTTACCAATGTACTAGGACGCAGAACATAAATGTCCCACGCATTCTATATCGCACAGCGCTGGATTATTCATTAGGCCAACTAGACACAGGTCTAGGGCAACAGGCTTAAAGGGGCCCCGCGAAAAAAGCAACGGACTCATAACGCACAAAGCTCTACCAGAGTACTTTGGTACGTTTCAGGTTAACAGTATCTGTAGAACAGTTAGTTTATTATTTACTTCCACCCCCGCTATTTTCCTTTTTTAAATTTTATTTCTTTGCACGGCCCACTGATTTTAACAAAATCTATAGGGCTCTAACGAACACCTGTTTAAAAAAGAAAGAAATGAATATTTAATAGTAAAACATTCATCTGACATTCATTTGTTTTTGTTTTTGTTTATAGTTTAACCTTTTAAAAGATTTGAGAGAGGCCAAAAATATCTTAATAATCTACGGCCACCGGGGCTCTTAATCTGGCTCTGATTGCGCAGAATAAAAGTGGATGACCAGTTATCGATAATGAATAATTTATCATAATATAGCCGATGTCTAGATTGAACTTACTGTTGCAGTACTTATATCGGACATATATCTGGTCGTATTTGGACGGCTGACTGTTGATCCTGAATAAGAACAGGTAATGTTTATTGTACTTTATTATCAACGATGTACTTTACAGTCTCGAATTATAAGCTTCCGCTTAAGATGTTGAGATAGAAGTGTATATATATTATTTTAGTATTTTGCTCGTGATCTAGTGTAGTACCTTTTTCAACCTCAGACTCCAGGTGAAGGCTTCTGGGCTTCTTGTTGGTTATTGATAACTCGTTGCTTCATTTTTATAGTCTTCCATTCTTCTTGTCTGTTGCACGAACGAGGAATAAGATAGAGAATATAACGCACTCAAATATCTGGTCGATTAAACGTCACAAACATTTCTTTGGTTCCATCATTCTTTTGCAATGCACACTACAGCAATGTCTGACTTGTACAAGTACAATGAGAAGCAGTCTAACTTTTGGTAGAATTGTATAGTGTGCTAATTCTTATAGATCGTGGCAGCGCTGTCTTCGATTATGATACCACCTCTTAACTGCAATATTTCAAAGGTTGATCAAAATGTTCAACTTACTGTAAATCATTAATCAGCACAATGTTCATGGGAATCTGGACCAGCACACACAGAAGGCAATTTGATTTATGTTCCATAAGTAGATTACTTCACGAATCTGGTGTCATACAGAGACTTTCTTCAAAATAGTTTCTCGCTTTATTGTATAAAACAATTCTTTTAGCATTTTAAAATGTATAAACATTTCCTGAATTCTGCACAAGATCTATGTTCTACAAAAGCTTACAGACAATTTCTGCTCCGCGAATCACTCGCTATCTAATTACGTCTTGATACGTTTAATTCTTCTAACGGTCTGTTTCATAGTTCTACTCATAGTCAGAGTTCACAGTTGTACTCACAGTTTGGGTTTATGTTTGGGCCTGCAGACAATCTCTGAGTCTACGAATACCTAGTTGCCCATATACGTCTAATCACTGCTACACCTTCTAACAGTCTGCTTCATAGTTCTACTCATAGTCAGAGTTCTTAGTTGTACTCACAGTTTGGGTTTATGTTTGGGCCTGCAGACAATCTCTGAGTCTACGAATACCTAGTTGGCCATGTACGTCTTAATGTTTCTACATCTTGTAAAAGGTCTGTTTTAATGATATTCAGGTTCACGTAGTTCTTTCTGAAGTACGTGAGGTCGGCAACGGTCGTCTTAGTACATCAACAGTTGAATACCTTGTTTACTCTGCCCAAAAAGGTCACCTTTTTAGAAACGGCATAATTTCTTCCACATGTTGTTTATTTGACGCGTGTAATGTCTGACTGGTACAATATGACCAGGGTGCTATTTCTGATAGTTTCAAGCGGTTCCCTATGAAGCATGGGAGGTAATATTTCAAAGGTTTACAAGTATGTTTGACTTAGTGTAATCATGGGTCCATCATACCCACAATGTTCCTGCGAATTTTTGCACCACGCAGACAGAAGGCGGCTTTGTTTGATAGTGAAATAACTAGATTACTTCACAAATCTGATGTCATACAGAGACTTTCTTCAAAATAGTCAGTTTCTCGCTTTATCGTATAAAACAATTCTTTTATCACTTTAAAATGTATAACATTTTCCTGAATTCTGCAGGTCTACGTTCTACAAAAGCTTACAGACAATTTCTACTCCGTGAATCGCTCGCTGTCTAATTACGTCTTGATACTTCTACTTCTTCTCACGGTCTGTTTCATCGTTCTACTCATAGTCAGAATTCTTAGGCCTACAGACAAATTCTGCACCACGAATAACTCGTTGGACACGTACGTCTTAACTCTTCTACATCTTCTAACGGTCTGCTCATTAGTTCTACTCCTAGTCAGAATTCTTAGTCCAACAGACAATCTCTGTTTTACGAATACCTCGTCGGCCATGTAATTCCTAATGTTTCTTCATCTCTTAAAATTATCGTTCTATGTTTCTATTCACAGTTAGGGTTCATGGGCTTGCAGACAAATTCTACTCTACGAATAGCTCGTTGGCCATGTACGTCTTAATGTTTATGCATCTTGTAAAAAGTCTCTTTCGACGTTTCTACTCACAGTCCGAGTTCTTGGGACTGCAGAAAATCTCTGCACCGCGAATAACACGCCGGCCGCTTGCATCCTAACGCTTCTACATCTTATACAAGTCTGCTCAGGGAAATCGAGTGCTTGGTGAGTTCAATTCCTTCCAACCAAGTCATGCACCCTGATTGGTCGCAGTCCTTGCAAATTGTGACGAAATGTCTGTCCCTGTCCTTTTGTGTGATCTCTCACACCTTCAGCCCTCCGGCAGTAAACTTCTTTTCTTCATTATTCACTTGTTATTTGGCATTTCATTTCTAACACGCCACTCCCCTTGATTTTTTTACTCTTTATGTCTGGACAAATAGCTAATGGTGAAGTCTCTATTACACGCCACAGTCCCTATGGCAGTGGAAATGCTTAAAAAAATGACTAAAAATCGCCTTTTAGTTTCGGTTTCGAGACGTACAATTAACAATTTAACATCTTGCCCGATCTGCTGCACGAAACTGAGGAAAGACTTATAATTAACGATCTGCCAGAACTGCGACACCCAAAATCCCGTTGAATTAACGTAGTATTTTAACTTTAACGTTAAAATTAGTAGTAACTCGGACATTTTCTAGTAGTAAGATCGAAACGACTGTAATAATTAACGCCAACACTACCCACGTTTTGAAAAAACCCCTCTTCGCTCTGCACGCGGTTCCTTTACTATATACACGCTGTGGGCAAAGCCAGCAGATATAAACACGCAGACAGTTTAAATTCTCGCCGCGTAGTGTATTTCTGACGTAACACAACTGGTTGGTTTATTTGAATGAAAAGAAAAAAAATGAGAGAGGGAGGGGAAAAGATGGCCGACTTGTGTAAAAGTTATAATTGACGATTGACAGTGACAAAACTGAAAATCTAAACCATAATGAAACTGACCATAAAAATCATATATTAGGATAGCTTAGTGTCTCCTGAGCAAAAATATGTTTTAAAATATATGGTAGTCCAAGTATTAGCCAAGTTATTGAGATAATACTATATGTCTACGCACGCTAGGACGGACAGACTGTTGTTCTTGCTCGCTACACATAACGTTATTGGGGACGCAAGTTTAAAAAAGAGGCATTGGAGTAATTAAAATCTGATTGGGTGGTATAGGAGTAGAGGAGTAAAGGAGGGAGGTAGGAAAATGTTAACCAAAACTAAACATCTTTTTGTATTGGCATAACTAACGCAGACTGACCAATGGACTACGAGACACATAGTTTGTTTGGAATTTTGTTTTTGTTTTTTTCAAAACTAAATTCAAAATTTGGTAGTCGCCTGATTTCATTGGCCAGCTCTGATAGATATTGGCCAAAGGCTTAGGGGTCTCGTGGCCATTTGACAAGAAATTTTTATATCAACAAGTACGTTGAGAACAGATGTGATAAATTGTAAAATTAAATACTAAATTCACAGTCTGGACAGGGCAGAAAAAACTAAGGCCATATCTTTTGCCAGTCAACGTTATTTGTGCCATATTTCTTTGAATTTTGTGGTAAGAATGCTTTATGTATTAATATGCTTGATTAAAACTGCAAAAGTTAGATACTGCTATTGGGGAAAGTGAAGGACATGCCGGGAGCAAACATTATTGAGTCCTCACATTGAACTATATTTGACTGTTGCATATTGTTATGATTATGTATTAATATTATTGTATTATAAGATGTTAGTAAGCCTCAGTGTTCCATGAACACTCTTCAACATGCCTAGAGCGTTTATAATTAAGAAAAGTAAAGAAAATCATCAAAAAGGAGATGTGGTTACTCCACGTTATTGTATTGAAGAAAACTATGGAAAAGTACAGTGGCGTATCTGCCATAGGGACCTGACGTGTGGTCACAGAAAGGTGTGAGTCATATAAATTAGGGGCTGGTGCACCTGTATGCACAAGAAACTGACCCCATACCATCATGAGTACATAGTGATAAGAAATTGTGATCAGATGTGAAAAGGCCAGGGTGTCTTTTATTGCAGGGTTTTTATTTCCTGTTACCAGCCGGTGACAGGAAACCTGATGAGTGATTGTAAAGACAAAAGTCTCCTTTCAAAAGTTTATGCTGTCAGCAGATAGCCTGAAGGAGCTTGTGTGTGCCGATCTATATATTCTCTGCAGCGACATACTGACTTGTTATCTTCATACCAAGAATCCCAGGTGATGTGTTAACATCTGGGAAATCTGACACTTCATTCAAATAAAAATTGTTATTTCCAAGAATAAACAGAATTATATGGGGCGTGACGAAACAACAGCTCCTCCTAACAAATGACTAACATTAGTAGATATTAAAGTTTTAGTCTGTGAATACACCTACAGGAATAAGATAGTGACATTATACTTATCGGACAAAGAGTCTGTCACGTGACCGATAATCTATTTTACCATCTTGTCCATAATTTGATTACTTTTTAAATGTCCTGGTTTTCCTCGTCATTTTGTATTCTTCTTTCTTTCATTTTTCACCTTCGCAAACCCTCCCCGAGGTTTGTTTACGTTTGGCCTTAGTACTAAATTCCTTCAACGGCCAGCGTAGAGGTAACGTAATGTTATCTAAACGCACCTGTGGTCCGAACAGGGGGAATTTCTCTGGTCGCGCTAAGCCTTTGATCCCGAGCGAAAGGGTCCCTGTGTTTGGCTTCCAGAACGCTGTTTTGGATCATAATATTATGCATCCTGGAAACAGGGGGAGACAAACCCGCGGTCAGTTTTTGGGTTTTTGCTCCTTAGACAAGATAGAGCATAATGTTATGCATTTCTCTACCTGGGGAACTTTCGCACGATTTCTGTTGTCTTACTCTAGATTACGTCTTTCGCCGAACTTCTGTAGAAATATGCAGGCCAGGTGTCCGGGGGGGGGGGGGGGGGGGGGGGGTGAAACGTCCTTTGTGATCTATAAGAGTAGACTGGTTTTAATAGACAAAGACATTCGTAAATTTTCCCGGCCCGTAGATGACCATCATGAGATAAGGCAAACTTTAACACAGTACTAGAATGTGTTTGCCCATGTTCTAGTCATTTTCGGGGTGAGTTGACATATCTTATAATTATAATATGATATATTCATGTTAGCTTATATATATATATATCTGTTAGGAAAGTGAATTCATTTTTGAGGATTTCTCCTAGTAATTTAGTTCAGTGATAAGGTAGCGCTAACTACGGCCTAGTAAGGGTGCTTAAACTGTTACGGTTTATCATGGGTTAAATGTTAAACTTACAATAACAGATATTAGGCGTAGAATCAGTCCACAGAAGCTTATCATGGGTAAGAATAGGCTAAATTAACTGTCATTTCTGTAAGATAATGTCAGGTGTGGATTGTTCACTTTGAAACTGAATAGTGAGATGCAGATAATAACTCTGGATTATAGGAGATAGTCACTTATTCCTTTTGATAGATATTTCTAGTGGCAAGGGAGGATCATTTTATGCTTACTTGTGTGGCTAGGCACTAGTCTATAACTTTCACTGAAAGCAGTCACCAGGCATAGATATAATTATATCTTATGATCTAGCCACAACTGTATTATTATAGCAAGAACATTGCATTTTCTTTGTACTCATTTTGTGGAATGCTAATATATTTTCCAAAGGGGACATACGATTTATTTGTGTAATGTCAAATGCTGTAAACTGTTTATGTAAATTCATTTAATGTTGTAAGATGAATAAGCATATTCATTTAACTGTAACTACAGGTTAGGTTTCCTGTATGTTGAGATTGGGAGAAGAGGAGTAGATTTTTGATGTCAGAACATTTACTGACAGGTACCTGGGGGGTGCAAAAGATATTAAGCCTATGCAGGCGCGTGTTGATAATTGTTATTTTAAAGGAACAGGAGACATGGTTAAAGACAGCCCTAAACTATCATAGCAATAAATACAATAAATTTAATCCCATAGTGGAGCGAAACTTTCTGTATAAAGTTAGTGTGATTTATTATTTGCTTGAAGTAAAAGGGTGTCTCTTTTTGGGTCTCAGTTTCAGGGAGACCGAATCTCTAGAGCAGACTCCAGTCAGGCGAAGAAAGTCATATACTCTTCGATCTAGAAGGTTTCTGAATACCGCTAGCGTAACGAATCGTCAACCCCGTTCCTGAATCAAAACCCCTTTTATGTCAACGCCAAGTTAAGCTCACGCAGTGCAACGGAGCCAACGCAAAATCTGGAATCGCCAAATGCAGTAGTAGTTCTCTACTCGCCTATTGGATTACCAGCCAGAGCATTGCGGCTTCCAGAACATCAAAACCGCCCAGCATGCCTATAGCAGAATTCCATATCATCCGCCTTTTTGTGCCTAAACGGGGCACTCAGCAAACCACAGCCTAACCAGTTTAAACAGGATTTACCGCCAGGCAGAGCCTAGCGCCGGATCAGCGCGCCTGGGACTCTTTGTCCTCAAGTGACTTCGTCTGGTGTATTTCTGGATACTTAAAACCTCGCACGTATGAGCAGCCATCTATGGACAGAGTTCCAGCCCCACTCTCGCGAGTAGCGGTCACCAACGTTTAGCACCAACAAAGAAAGTTTTGTAGGCTAGTCTCTCATGAAGGATCTACAAGTAATACACTTTCTGGAGCTAGCACATTTGGTCCCACGAAAAGCGGACAGGCTGTCGCTCAGTTCGGTTATTTGGCCAGCAAGAAAGATAGATAGAGTTCCAGCCCCACTCACGCTATAAGGGGAGTCACCAACGTTTAGCACCAACAAAGAAAGTTTTGTAGGCTAGTCCCTCACGAAGGATCTACAAGTAATACACTTTCTGGAGCTAGCACATTTGGTCCCACGAAAAGCGGACGGACTGTCGCTCAGTTTGTTTATTTGGTCAGCAGGAGATAAACAACGTCTTCCAGTGTTCCCTCGCGCAATTAGGGGTCACCAACGTTTAGCCCGACAAGGAAAGTTCGGTATTTCACTTCAGTCATCTTGAAGGATATTTATCGGTAAGACACTTTCTGGAGCTAGCGCCTTTGTCCCCGAAAGCGGACCCTCTGTCGGACAGCTTAGTTATTTTCTCCGCGTTCTACAGGGTTTTATGAGTGTTGGTGGTGTGAGTGTTTATGGGTGTGTATTTGCATTATTGATGACTATTGATGAATATTAGATTATTGATGTAATTTATGCTGTGTATGATGATATGCATTAATTCCATGCTTTTCTTCTTTAATAAAGTTTACACATTTATTAATGCGCTGTTCCCGACCCTTTTCATCCATAATTAAACTTGTTTAGCTCTTTACTAGAATCTCTATGTATGATAAGAGAAAAGAGTGAGATCAGGAGATGCTTAGACAGTGAAAAGTGAGTTGAGGCTTGGAGAGAGAGATCATTTTGGTAAATCTTCTTCCAGGTTGTCTCAAGTCCATCTCCTATTTACACCTTTCTGTGTGTGTAATCTATAACTCTGTCAGTCCACTATCCCTTGTCGATTTCACTACTATTGTCCAACTCGACAAATACTCTACACGTTACTCAACCACGACAGAGTCCAAACATTTTAGTTAATCAGCATATGTAACATATATTTTTTTCATTTTAAAGACCTGTCCAAAAGAAATGGCGGGACAGGCAGATTAATTTGTACAAAGAAAAGAATTCAATTTTAAAGAAAACTTTAACCACAGTTTTATTCATTTCCTTGTAGTGAGTTAAAGTGTAGTGTGTTGATGTACCACCATTGTCATTTCACCCCTAGACACTAGTCACATCAGACACCAGCCACTAGAATAAAAATAAGGACCGTGTGAGATCTAGGGAGGTAGCGTTAGGTTCCCTGATAATACCTCATCCTCATCATCATCATTTTTTAGAGTCAGGGGCCTACATTTGCTTGACCTCACACGGTTGACACAGACACAGCTTTCTTTCCTTTTAGGTAACATCTTAACCTCCCCAGCAAAATTACACTTGCAACACTCATTCACGGTTCACGAAGACGTGTTAGTTACGCCAGGTTATTAGAAGGTCAGCGACAATATTTTATGGCATAATCTGTCTGACCATCTTTTCAAGCGACGGTGCTTGTTTATCCAAGCTTGTGTTGGGCAGGAGTGCTGAATAGAACCAGATTTGTTTGTCTGGGGAACCACAGGTGACTAGCAACCATCCCTGAGTCATTACGCCAGAAACACACGGGCACAATATTGTGATGGACAGCGGTGCGGCCGGAAGTCTTATGTAACGATATGACATCACTGTTGTAAGAGGCCACTAGTGTATATTAAATTTAATATTTTTTTAAACACGCGAGGGGATATTTAAAACTTCCCCACCCAAACAGTGCTAGAGATTCGATTTGGTTGGTTTGATTTTAGATGCATGAATAAACAATGCATTTGTAATGCATTGAATCTGTACAACATAATGTACTAAAATCCCAGACACAGAACACACAGAGAGATCGCATTGTACAGCCAAAACCTCCCCAGAAGCCAGTGAGATATTGGACTTAGTATTCCATACTTATAAGTAACAGTTCAACGTATTTGGGCAACTCTGAAAACTTAAGAGTAAACCCGCATATTTAAATACAAGACTGAAAACTTAAGGGGTCAGGTCCTTAATATAACAAGACTGGAAACCTAGGAATCAGATTCACCAGTCATAAGAGGACTTTAAATCAAGTTTTCCCAGGTAGTGATTTCGCAAAGACACCCGCCGTCAGAGGAATTAACTCTAATTTCTCAGACCAAAGTGATTCGAACAGCATCTAACCTAAAGTGCTGTGTGTCCATTATAATCTACGCAGGAGATTGTGTATACCCATTATTTGGGGTAAATGTAAACATTTCTATTACAAATGTGAATTTAACATGTTTTCGTGCTAGTGCTTATATATGAGGCTGGGAACCTCAACATATGAAAATAGTATAGTCATGAACCACTACAGCAAGAGATGGTGATTGTTTCTGACTAGTCGTGCGGGAAACCCGACAGCAGAGCGACCCCAGACTCCGACTGGAGCAGTGATGAGTGATGATTACATCACATGGGCCTAAGTTGTAACATATTATCTTGTGAGAATTATGTACCTTTTTAATTGTAATTCAGGCAAATCATTGTTCACGCACTCCTGATGCAATTTCCTAGGTAACACCCAAAAGGATATCGGTGAATTTTATCATATTCCCTGAGTTACACTGTGTGCTCGGGTATTTAATTCTTCTGAGAGGTTAACATTGGTGAGTGGAGCGCATGATAATGGGCCTGTTAGTTTGCAGTGAACATATGTACTCAGCAGGCATTTGTTTCTTCTATTTGTCTTAAGTTCGTGGTTACAAGCCATCAGAAGATTTCTGGTACTAACGCAGCTAGTGTGAGAGAAAGGCATCCACCTAACCGCCGACAGTGGAAGAGTGTGAATATTTCGTAATCACAGAATAGAATTAATGAACCACAGCTGCAGGACTCACCCATAAAAGCTAAGTGTTAACTAAAAGGCACTAGGAAAAAAGGGACAATTCCAGTTAAACTTTAAGTATAAAGTTAAATTTCCACCTACGTCTCAATAATGAGAAATTTATAACTATCAAAATTCCAATAATCTTTCCATATCTATTTAACCTGTTAAAGACTATTTCACTATTAAATTTGTTACCTGTTGTTTTAAAACAAAACAATAATATTTGATTCAGTTATATATGTATGAAAGCAAACGTATGAGCCCGAATAGTTAATCTATATATAAATACCTAGACATATATTTACACTTAACAGTTCTATACCTCATAAGAGGGATTTCGTGGGATTTCACCAACTGGGGGCTTGAACGGGCTAAACCATTGTTTAAATCCTTCACACAAGACGACGGACCAGATAATACGTTAATAAATTGCTCAGCCCTAAGCAGCGTTTGTTCTATTCTTCTGGGAATATCTTGTGAATGGTACCTTCAGGTAGAAGCATTATTAACCTTCTATCTACATCTCTGCTAAGAGTTATCTTTCGCGAAGGTAGATACCTTGGACGCCAATGTTAGATACTCTTGAGTTTTGGTCACTGTTGGACCACTACTGCATTGCAGAGGAGGCAATCCGTGACACAAATATACAATAAATTTTAACGTTTCATAATTATAATAACTTGTTTTTGTAATGAGCTCGATTGAGCTACGCGGCGAGAATAGCACCAAGCAATTTTTATCATATTTTTGAGCCAAAATAGCGTTATATATTTTGTCTGTCAAGGCTAGAGATGTTTTGCTATGTGAAACTCAATACCTAAAATCGTTCAATATCTTCTAACATAATGAACTTACAATATTCCTTCATGTCTTGTTCTTCTCGTTCCGTGGTGCTGAACAATTAAAGACCAAACACGATATCTATACTATGTTTAGTTTTAGTGTTACAATTATAGCTTACTGTGCCTATGGCCTGCAGTCATGGTTCTAGTACTCCATCTTCTTAGGGTCTATACATTCACGGCTACATCAGCGTATTTCGCTAAAACGAGGCTACACTTTAAAAACAAATGACATTGTTGGACAGTTAAGATCCACCTTTAAATTTGGTGCCCCAAACAACTCAGGGTGAGAATGGATGCGATGATGACAATGCTATTTTGTACCTGTTGAGGATTGAAGTATCGCGAAATGGGAATTTCGAAGTTAAGAGGGAGTGTAAAAATATACATTCCGATTACTGACGATAAAGATATGCAAATGTGATATATGTTGTTATTTTCACTACCACCGTAGATACGAGTATTAAGGAAGTTTTAGATCACAAGCGTTATCCATTGCATTCATTTGTTAAATACATGACGCTGTGTGAGGTGTATACAATACACTTGACCTAGTAGTAAAAATTTTGGATTTGATGCATCAAGGCATCATTAACATCATGAGTGCCTCTCAGCAACATGTGAAGACTTCAGTAACTTCCCGATACATCTCCCTATTCAGTGCCATCCGTTCCAGGCCTTTCAATTTATGTATCCCGTCCATATTTGTATCCAGTTTCCCTTCTCCCTGTGTTGTATGGTCTCCCTCTATTTCCGTTTTCCTGGGAATTCCATGATAGGAACTGCCTTGAACTGCTATCAGTTGGTTTCTTCAATATGTATAGTGTGTTTGTAACGCAGGAGTTTCCGGGACAGAGATTCAAAGTGAAGGAAATAGACAGACGATTGATACGATAGGATGACATTCTTATTTGACACCTTGTTCTATCAATATCCCTGGGGTCTCTAAGGAAACAAAATAAGAATAACACAACTACTGACCCAGGGATGTTGTAAAGGACTACTAATATTAAGGGATCCGTGGTAGCGAAGTGGTTAGTGCACTGGCTTCCTAGCTCGGTGGTCCATGGTTCGATCCCCAGTTGAGGTGGGATTTTTTAGACCGCATACGGCTCCGGGGTCGACCCAGCCTCATGAATTGGGTACCAGAGTAACTCTGTGAAGGTTAAGGCGGCAGGCGTGATGCTGACCACATCACCCCTAGTGTGCCGATGGTCAAGAAAATATGGGACTAACACCATATTCCCAATATGCCTCAATGGGCGTATCACGTGATCCTTGACCTTTTTACAAATATAAAGATGGGTGGGCATGGAGCAGACAATCTCATTATGTAGAACAAATAGCTACTGAAATGGCAGCTGCAATTGCGTATGATTGTTTTGGTACAAGCTTCCGGTCAAGGGGTCCAGCTGAAGTGTTGGATCCCTGCTCCATAGGGAACCAAAACAGAAAACAATAATGATAATGGCTTCTTGAACTGGTTAAAAATCACTGGCGTCAAACTCAATAAACTGAAAAATTCAAGAGACTCGATTAGCTACATGACGTAGAGAAACATGTCGATAAGGCGTCTAAGGAAAGTGAAGATTTTAGTTTCTTGAACTGGTTAAAAATTACTGATTTCAAACTCAATAAAGTGAAAAATTCATGATACTTGATTAGTGACATGACGTAGAAAAACATGTCGGTAAGGCGATACAACAGTAGGCAATCTGATCATCAGAAGCGGTCCCCCCGTCGATCAAGTGTATCGGCCCTTTAATCTATTTTACACTCTACGGGGGCGATCTCACTTAGATCGTGACTCCCAAGGGTCAGCCTCCTGTTGTCTAGTGAAGAGAATTGAACCCACTCCACCTTGGTTGCAGCTTTCAAATTCACTTCTATTCTCTGCCAGCTGGTGGCAATTGTGAAAATAACCCCTATGTTGAAATAAATTACTGTCTCGAGTTCCATAGCCCGTTGCGATTGTTCCACAGCCAGTACGATGCCTTTTCCGCAGTTTCGCTGAGCCTCTTAAGTGCCCTTGCTCTTGACTGTCCCCTCAACTCCAATAGTTTCAGTAGATCATACACTGAGGCAGTCACGACACCTCTTGTACTCCCCTCAATAGCCATGACCCTTGCAGTGAACACATCGCGTCTCAATTCCGCGGCCAGATCATTGTACTTAACCACTTTGAACGAGTGCTGCTCTTCCAGTGTGGATTCAAATGGCACGGTCAGTTCAATCATTATAATCTGGTGCGATAATGAGAAATGCAGTGCTATATCTTAACGTCTTCAAGATGTTCTGATACTTTCTGGATATGCCCCTAGCCCAGGTAGGTCTACTGCAATCTCCCAGTCATTTGCACAGTCAAGAAGGATTGGTAAACTGCTACCTGATTTACTTGGTTTGGGATGTGCTGACTTTCCTGCTCTCAGAAAGTATGTATTTTCAGTGCTCGGTCTGACTTTGCTGTTCGCATTCACCCTTGCCAGGTCTACTGTAGCAGCCAGCTCATTTAGTACTTCGTTGTGGCGCCATGTGTATCACCCTTGCCCTAATGACACCTTGCAAGTTGACAGCACAGGTTCAAGTGTCTGCCTCTCATGGAACAGAAGGCACTGAACATCATCAGACTTTCATCATCTCACAAGGTTTGCGGACGATGGCAGAAGGTCATACATTGATCTGATAATGAAGCTGAGTCTAAGAGATCCCATATGCCATATATGATCCCATGTCAATTACCTTTGCAAGGCTCCTTCCCATGTAGTCCATTGGCCTTGTTGGGCCTGGTGCACCGCTCTTAGCATCCTCTTATCATTCTCAGCTCCTCGTATCTCCTGAATTACCACATCTCTGTGTTCCCTGTTTCATGCCTTGGACCACCAGCCATGGCCAAATCCCTGTTTATTCGTCTGTGTGTATTCGATTACCTCCCTCAGCTTGAGCGACTCTTGGGCAGCACTAACAGCTTCATCCACTTTCCACTTCCTTCCAGTTTTCAGTGTGGGTTGAATGGACTTATCTACGTCATCTGCTGATCCACACAGCATCATTGCGAGCCTTGCCTTTCCTGCTTTGTATTCTTCAACAACTGACTTGAAGGGAAGCAAAAGCTTTGCCTTCTTGCAGTACAGTGGTACGTCTGACAGACCTGGTGGTACTCCTAGCCATTTCCTCATGAACTTGTTGAGCTTTTGCTCTATAGCTTCCACTGTACAGGTGCTTAGTTCAAATATAAGCAGTGGTCATAGCAACGAAGGTATCAACATGAACTGAAAGCACCACAGTTTGAACTTTCCTAGGAATCTGCTTTGGTCTATGATCTGTAGTCCTCTGTCTGCCATTTATATTTTCTACTGAACTGCCTTTGAGTCTATTAATGAGGCATCATACACCCTGCCAAAACTTTTCACAGGTTCGTCTATGACAGTAGGTTTTCTTTGGTTTGAAACCATGAATGTGACCTCAGATATCTTCCCTTTCCTGACTGATAGGCTTCTAGACTTCTTAGGTTTGAAGCTCATTCTGCACCAGCTGACTAGTTCATCCAGGCGTGATAACATTCTCCGGGCCTGGTGTTCATCTGATGTCAGAACTGTTGTGTCACCCATGAATGTTTTAAGCGGTGGCTTGTGACACCTTCCATTGAGCTTCGGACTTTTGCAAATCCTTCAGCCGCTTTGAGGATTACCTGCATAGCCAACACGAATAGTATCGGAGAGATGGTACATCCCATCGCAGTTCAAACTTGTAGGTCAATCCACTTCGTTGTGTACTCGCTGGTTTAAAATCTGAGACCCCTGAGAAATACAGCTTCAGCATTGCTGCAATATCTGGAGTGGAACTGATCATTACGCATTAGCTAGATCCAAAA